>JAHPZR010051299.1:2500-47500 GCA_019787425.1 Platygyra sinensis | reverse complement strand
TTTCTAGCCGGGTAGTCCAGTTAGCCAGGGTACCCTTCCTCCATGTTAACAGGCCCTTAGATTCTCATAATCATAGCCCTTACTAGAAATAACGGTTACACAAATTATAACAGACAGGGAATTTTTGTTTGAGGACTTTTTACATGTTCTCTTGTTTTTGGATTCAAAAGTTCACACAGTAATTTTTCACTTATTTGAAGAACTTGTTTTCTTTGATTAGTGGATTCCGAATTCAGGTTTTCCGTTTTTTTCCGGTTCCGGATTCCGGATTTTAGGGTTGCTTCCCCGCCCAAACAACAAATGCGTCAAATGCGAATGAACATGAACCGCCAAATTAAACGAACGCAAAGGAAACGAAAGCCCGAATCCAACCCAAACCGAACAAACAGAAAACAGCTATGCTACGTGACAGAAAAAATAAACGTCTGATCGCAGATTTACAGAATAATATATCAAAACACTGTACTCTACTGTACACACGGATATCATCCAGGCCTCGCGGACATGATATCCTGATCCAACACAATTTCACAATTTTATCGTTGTACCAACGATTGAAAACCGAAGAAGCAAAATCAAGATTCTACATACCAACAAGATATCAAAGTTTCCATCGAATCAACTTTATTTGAAAACATTCCAGCTGCTCTTCTTCATAAACTCGCTGAATTGAAGCGATCGATTCGGCAACCTCGTGTCTGTTATTATGTAGTCGTGACGCATCGGAACCAGAAATCGTCTTTGTAGATATTCAGAGGCATCGAGAGTTTCCGTTTGGGCACTAACACGAAAAAATATTCCTGATATGGACTCTGAGCGTACTTTAAGAAGAGCAAAGTCCATCGCTTTTGGGTGTTTACTTTGCGAAACGTTGTGAAACGTTACGAGTATGACGTCATAAGGTGATCTACTGCTGTTAAATTGCGGGCTCAACTGGAACTGATTTCGGTTAATGGCGGACGAAAAATTCGTAAGTTTATAGCAGCTTTTTTCTACCTAAACTGTGATTATATTCAATTTTATTTGCATCGAAGAATGTTTTACGATTAAATTGGCTATTCTGTGCGAAAAAATGCGGAAAAAATTGATGTCGATTTTCGTCGACTGGCACTTTAAAGCCTAAGACGTTTTACGTGCAAAATTCGAGCAAAAATTATTAACCAAAAATCTACTCACAGCAAAATAGCTTTTTTCAAAACACTTACTTTAGTACATTTCTCAAGAATTATTCAGGAAGTTAATGTCAAACCTTGTAAAAATGCTTAATGCTGTGTTATTGGGTTCTCAACTAATGCAAAATGTCACTTTTATTTGAAATATGAATAACTTTAGGGTCAACTTGAGAGCTTAAATCTCGACAAATTCTTCTCACCTTACATAACCATACTACGAGTTTTATTTGGTAACTTTATCTTTGCCATTATTGCTCGAATAATTTGCAGAAATAAACTGAATTAAAAACCAGTAACTGCAAAATGTTCTTTGATCAACGATGTTTTACAGGGAGCTAATTTTTTTTCAATCCATTTGCAAGCCTCTTTTCAAGTTAGCTCCTCTGTTTACAAGCCCATCCAAAACTCCTTAAGAAGTTTCCACCTGCCGTAAACTGGCCCTTATAAGCCCTGAGCAAAAACCTATCAAGGTAAGAGACTGAATCTATGTTAAGGTAATACCTGGAAAGTTCTATTTTTTCTGCATGGCACCAGCTCTCCCGCAGATGTTATTCGCATATGATTTGTTTGTTTTTCGTTGGAAATCCTGAAACGCTTTGGGGATACTCCTTTGATATTTAAATATCATGAAAGATTGACACATGTACAAAGAGGCCTTGGTCCTCGCTATTTTGCAATGCATTTCGAAATTTTAATATGTATTTAAGGAGGCTCGAAATTGTTTTTAAGGCGCGCGCAGACCTTGCCCTAATTCCTCGCGCGGTAGTTTTAAAACCCACGAATCCCTCGCAAAAAGAATAAAAAAAATGGCGACCGCGATATGTTTTCGCTATGTTCTGCGCCGCTTGCTTGTTAAATGGAAAAGATCACCTTACCCTCGCCACTGAAGTTTTGGAATTGTACGAAACTGTTGCCTGAATATGTTTCTCAGGGTTTTATTAGTAGCTTGTCACCAGACTTTTGCTCTGAAAAACGTAAACAAAACGATGGTGGAGGAATTGTAATGTCGAGCGTATGCTCAGGATTAGCCGGGATTTTCTAAAAGGTTGTCTTCGGTGCAACTACGGCCGAATGCGCTGGGGAGGAAGAAATCCCAGCCATAAATACGCCTTCGGGCAATGTTGAAACCCGCGACTCGTCGGGTCTCTTTTCTTCTTCCACAAAACTTTTGAAAACAAAAGAAAGAAAACTCCATGCAACAGATCTGCTGAAGGGAGCTAATTCAGCAAAACGAAAATTGAATTACGAAGAGAAGCTGGAAGAGGATGATGACGTGCTTGGAAAGCGAACAACACGAAGTGCCACGGTGAGTTTCTTTTGTTTTCAGTTTGTTTGCGCGTTTGGTTTTCACTTGTAACACGAGACCTGCTGTCACGTGAAGTTTGTAACTGAATGAAAAATGCCATCTTATTTACACGCTTCAGGACTTTCAAAATGCTCAGCGGAGTATTCCCACAGGAACAAGAATTGTGGATCTCGAGGCTCTGCAAAAAGATCTAAAGAAGTGCTCCAGTTGCATGGAAGGTGCTTTTAAATTCCTCTGAAAATAAAGCAGAACACATTCATTAAAAATTTATATGAAATATGTAGTTTTTTTGTGGAACATAAAACAGAAAAAAATGCAAAAGGTTGCTCAAGAGAAAAATAAAAAGTCAAATGCAAGGATTCATTTATAGAGCTATGTCCATAATTAATTGATGAAGATAAACCATAATTAATGTTGAAAATTTAACTCTGTAAAAGTAACTAAAGCTCTATCAAATGCAAACACACTCACAACTTTGAAGCTTATGATAAAGGTCTGTCTTGTTTGAACAGTTTAGGAATCTCTAGCTTTGGCCGCTATGTTATTTTGTTGTACATTTGAACATTTATTTATTTCTCCTCTTAGCATATAAAACATATTATTATTATTATTATATAAAAAGTCAGTGGTATACCGAGTGGTAACAAATTGATAAAAATAGGCAGTCAATGACTGCACGTGGCTACTGCTGTTATTATTTAGAACACTTCAGTAAAACAAATCATATTGCAATAAAAGAGGTCATAAAACGAGCTAATATGAAAACGTTTTTGCACTCGTAGCTTATTAAAAACATGCCGACTTGTTCCTTGCATCGCGTAAAATATGCCGATCTTCAAATTTGCATAGATAGGACTTTCGGTAGTTTGAATTTGATATCTTACTTCTAAGTTAGTTGCCTTTAGATGAAGGGTGCAGAAAAAAAGCACCGTGATTTTTAAGTAGAATTGTGTAGGAAATTAAAACTTCGATTGTGCGGGTAATTGTGCGAGATTGTTGACGAGCCAATGTTCTTGCCAAGTTCTAAGGAAATTCTGCATTGACAACAGTACTGCCAAATTTACTTCACTTTAGTTCAAATATACCTAGCAGGCTTAGCAATCGCCAATTCTTTTGAAAAAAGCTGCGGTTGACTGCTTAAGAAAATCACGTTGCGTGACGCGAACTAGACGAGTGAAGCCAAAATAAATAGCAAAACAGACTGCCGCATCTTCGCCTATAAAATTAAGAATACTCCTGCCTTGGTTCAATAAAAGTACGGAGCTTGATTATTTCTTCGCAAACTGCGTAAGGAATCCCAGATTCTCGGAAGTTATTTTCAAAAAACACAACTTGAAGGTTTATGCAAATTATGTGCAATGAAATTTGACGCGTTGAAATTAGATTGTTGTTTTCGCGAGGGAGTTTATCACGATTTGTCTTGGTTCTCTCGAAAGAGATTATTCGCTCTTCAGAGGAGTTATAATTCTTGAAAAGGGTTGAAGATCCCAACACGGCAAATATGGCTGCAAAATACACTTCGATCGCCACGACCAGTAAACGAACTCCGAACAATTTCTGCTAGCATAGACGCAGCCGGAAAGTGTTTTTAAAATACTACATACCCGGCAGTCTGAAGTCATTCTAGAATCTACACAGAAAAACTCCTCCAGTCCTTCTAAAACCTGTAGATCTTTGTTTAGGAATGCCAAGCGATTTCAAATATAATTTTTGCTATGTTCGATTACCAGTCGAGCAAAACCGAGAGAACACAGAAATTCGAGTGTTCTTTCATTCCGAACACCGGATCGATTTTTATTCGATTATCCGTCACCAAGACCGAATAGTTCCGAACACAATCCGAAAATTGGACACTCTACTTACTTACGCACATGATAGCAATATGGCTACAGCTGCCAAGCAGCAGTAGCCACAAAAACGATACGATATCTTCATATGTAAAGACATCGATGATTTCACTGACATCAGGTTTGTCTCTTGAATTGTACTTCAATTCGTTGGTGTATCATCGAAACATCTTCGGGTCTTCCTCGAGAGTCTTCGGCAATCTTCAGACATCTTCGGAAATTTTCGGAAATTTTCGGAAATTTTCGGAAAATGTTCGGGAACGTTCGTCTGGTGTTTGGGACAATTTTGGAAAATCTTCGGAAATCTTCGGAAAGTGGTCGGAAATCTTCGGAAAATCATCAAAAACGCCGTCATCAGTATGTTTATGAGACGCAGCGGGGTCTATCTGGAAGTACCTTAAAGGAATGCGGGGTTGGTAGACCCGCATTCCTTACATATTTTTATGTTCCGCTGTCAGGGATTAACACGTGCAAAGTAATAAGTGTCAAAATCCGCCGCCGCAGCTGTCAAAAATAATTTTTGTCACCGGAAGCGCAGGGACTGCCGCACGCGAAACAAATCCGCATAATTTGGTCTTTGTAAAACTTAGCGCTACAAAGCCGCCAAATAGAACGAACGGGGAAGCCTTTGCTGCTCGTTTTCGCGGCTTCGCTGCTTCGTGCACGCGCGCTCAAATTGCTTAAACTGCCAAGCTAAGCAGGCTATAAAGCCTTTTGCATGTAGCGGGGACACTGAAAAAGTTTCTTTATTTAGATCCATGACTTTGAGCAGACAAAGCTTAAGACGATCCACAATTACAGAAATGAATTACGTATATACGCATCACCCATTTATTTCTGTTTCCCGCTCGAGGGGCTATCTTTCCCCTTTGTCAACTGTGGTCTCAATGTAAAATTAACGTTCGAGTGTATGATAGAGACAGCAGAAAGCGCATTTGCGACAAACCATTCAAAACTTCGTGCTCTTATGTAAGAACCTCGAGAAACGAACATTCTCTTTGCAGTGCAAGAAACTCATTTATTCTTATTTATTTATTTATTTATTCTTCCAATTCACTTTTCCGATTTTCTTTAAGTTCTATATCCACTTCCGTGAATGCCACTGTAAACCTTGGCGATAACTGAGCAGTCAAAATGAAAAACAGAAATTATTAAAGGCAACAGTGGCACGCTCCGACGAAACGTCTGGATGCCACTGTAAATCTTGGCGATATATAAAACTGAGCAGTTGAAATGAAAAACAGAAATTGTTAAAGGCAACAGTGGCACGCTCCGACGAAACGTTTGGGTGCCACTGTAAACCTTGGCGATATATAAAACTGAGCAGTTAAAATGAAAAACAAAAATTATTAAAGGCAACAGTGACACGCTCCGACGAAACGTCTGGATGCCACTGTAAACCTTGGCGATATAAACTGAGCAGTTAAAATGAAAAACAGAAATTATTAAAGGCAACAGTGACACGCTCCGACGAAACGTCTGGATGTCACTGTAAACCTTGGCGATAACTGAGCAGTTAAAATGAAAAACAGAAATTATTAAAGGCAACAGTGGCACGCTCCGACGAAACGTCTGGATGCCACTGTAAACCTTGATGATAACTGAGCAGTTAAAATTAAAAACGGAAATTGTTAGCTCAGTGAATTTCTGCGGAACATTTCGACGAGTATCTGAATGCTGGGGAAAAGCACGGGCCTAAAACTTGGAGAAGTGTCTTATTTATTTAGCTTCTACAACATCACAATTTCTGAGCTTCTTCCACTGGATTGTTTTCGATTGTTTTTTTTTAATTCCGTGGCAGTGAAACGATCTATTTTTGTTCTTTGGTCTCCCGTGTCCCCCGTGGGTAAGGAGGAGGGGACGGCTGACATTCTCAGATAACAGTAGTCTTTGTTTTGCCGGTTCTTTGTGTGATGCAAGGAGGAGAAAATAAATAAAAGCACGCAACGTTTCGAAAGGCTTTTAAAGCAAAAGCCAGAGACTCGAAAGTCGGATCGCTTGAAAATATACGATAAACGCGATTTTAAGACTTTCTTTTATCCAACTGACTGAAATTTTAAGCAAACAACAAACTATGAAAGCTTACTTACCTTTTTGCCGTTGCTTCATGGCGGTGTTTGTAAAAAGCAACCGGTATCTTCATCCACATTTTGTGAGAGCACAACTCATGAGGTAGTTGGCATATCCAAACGGCGATTCGCTGTGGCTTTTGCAACAGGGGTCGAAATCCCTGCCACGTGAGTGAGCGCCCCATCGGTTTGTTGTTGTTATAGTTTTTTTTAATATTGACTCAATCGATCAAAACACTGTGATCAAGGCCACTTAGTAGCCTCTTAACCTCTTAAATGCATTCTCGTTAAATACACCAGAATCTGGAAAATGCTAAAGAAATGTCGCAAACGACGAAACCACGATTTCATCTTCTGAGAAAGCCTTCCCTTGAAACGCGGCACCATCAACTGTGCGAAGAGTGCTGCCCCCACGACATCGTCTGGAAAGCGCGCCGGTAACTTATTACGAGAGAAATAATCATTTTGCCACACTCTCGTCACAAGCTTTTCTATTAAGAACTTACCACGTTTTGTTAGGATCTAACAACTGAGCACTTTCGACCCAAGCTAGAGAAGAGCAAAGATCCCGGCCTTGGAGACATTTAACCGCGCGAATTTCACTGATTTGACCTTCGACTCATTGTTCTCAAGTTACCGTGAGATATGTACGTGGGTCATGAGATACATCAGTCGTCTATCTTTCATTTGATCTAGTATGTTAGTCCTATTTTAATCCTAATTGATTCCGGTAATCTCTCTGTTGACAGAAATTTAATCACGTCGTATATGGAAAGCCAAATGGTGCAAAATTCAAGAAACAAAATTGGCCTCGCGTTCAACGAATATGTTATCAAGGTCAAGACAGATTTCAATCAAGCTCAACAAAATCAATTCACGTTCAAGCAATTTTCTCTCAAGGTCAAGACATTTAGAATCAAGCTCAACAAAATAACGTCGTCACTTTCAAGAAATTACCTTTCAAGGACAAGAAATATTTGACTCAAGTTCAAGAGATCACTTTCGTTACATTCAACGAAAAATTTATTTCAATTTCACGCTTCGTTTCATATCAACCCCAAATTCCCTATCACGTTTCAACAACTTGACCTTTCAAGGTCAAGCCGTGAATGCTGTCAACAACCCAAATACTTTGTCAACAACCATGCCAAGCGCTGTCAACAAAGTAGTAAACAGATACTTCGTATACTGTTCATGAAGTATCTACCGATATTTATTCGGGCTTCGAAGCTTGTATTGAACACAATAAAAACAGGATAAATTTAACACAAACTTTACGCTAAATTACTTACTATATGATTAAAGTTGCTTCGTTGAGTATCATCTTTTACCTTATTCAACTGCTTATTGTTCGCCTCGTCCTCGAAGTTCTTACACGATTCTTGATTTTTCCAACAACTGAGTTGTTCGTCTCGGCATCATAGATATATAATTCGTGACCACTACTGTCACCCTTTCCAACGTAAACAATTGACATCTTTGATTCTTTCCAAAACTTTCTTCACAAAGCAGCATTCTTAGATTACGTTGTTCACGAGCGACTGAGCACGGGTGTCCCGAAAACTCAGACCCCTCCACCCAAAAATTTTTTTTCAGTGTGACCAGGCCGACGGTACTTCATGCAGAGGAGAGAGAGAGAACGCAGCCCGCGGTGATAGATTCCTTAGTTCAGATGATGAAAATAATACTCAAACATTCGTATCATTTTTTTTTGTTTGTTTTGCTTTATAAGTATAAACCAATTTTATCAAATGTATTAAAGAGAAGCTATTCAAGACATTCAAGCCAAGTTTAGTTCAGCGCGCGATTCGTTGCGTGACGTTTTCTATCTCTGCAGATTGTATTTAACAAGCCTGAGCTCTAGGGGACTCTCATAAAAGCTGGTAAGAAATTTTGAAAGAAACTCCTAAACTGAAAATGTACCGGAAAAACCCTGTCTTGTAGCCGTGGTTTCAAATCTTTTTTCACCCTTTAGAGGTACAAGTACTGAAACAAAATTTAAAAATAAAAGTTCATTTTCAAATATCCGCTGATTTGTTTTTTTTTTTCCCTAAAAGCTAAAGGTGCCGCAAAAGCTCCCACTACGGACCTTTGGAAGCTGAACACACTAAGCTAAGAGATACTAAAACAGCTTTTTAAACATCTAAAAGGGTCTTAAAACGTATGACGAGCACCCCATCCTTTTGTATGTGGGAGTCTCCACCTCCGGCTCCAAGTAATCAAGACGGCTTGAAGTAATCAGTGTTAACACACTGAAAAAAATGTCGGTTTATTTTTTGGGTCTGAGTTTTTCGGGACACCCGTGCTCAGTCGCTCGTGAACAACGTAATCTAAGAATGCTGCTTTGTGAAGAAAGTTTTGGAAAGAATCAAAGATGTCAATTGTTTACGTTGGAAAGGGTGACAGTAGTGGTCACGAATTATATATCTATGATGCCGAGACGAACAACTCAGTTGTTGGAAAAATCAAGAATCGTGTAAGAACTTCGAGGATGAGGCGAACAATAAGCAGTTGAATAAGGTAAAAGATGATACTCAACGAAGCAACTTTAATCATATAGTAAGTAATTTAGCGTAAAGTTTGTGTTAAATTTATCCTGTTTTTATTGTGTTCAATACAAGCTTCGAAGCCCGAATAAATATCGGTAGATACTTCATGAACAGTATACGAAGTATCTGTTTACTGCTTTGTTGACAGCGCTTGGCATGGTTGTTGACAAAGTATTTGGGTTGTTGACAGCATTCACGGCTTGACCTTGAAAGGTCAAGTTGTTGAAACGTGATAGGGAATTTGGGGTTGATATGAAACGAAGCGTGAAATTGAAATAAATTTTTCGTTGAATGTAACGAAAGTGATCTCTTGAACTTGAGTCAAATATTTCTTGTCCTTGAAAGGTAATTTCTTGAAAGTGACGACGTTATTTTGTTGAGCCTGATTCTAAATGTCTTGACCTTGAGAGAAAATTGCTTGAACGTGAATTGATTTTGTTGAGCTTGATTGAAATCTGTCTTGACCTTGATAACATATTCGTTGAACGTAAGGCCAATTTTGTTTCTTGAATTTTGCACCATTTGGCTTTCCATAGGTGGACACATGGGTTAACTAATACATTCAATATTGTGCATCTTACTACAATTGCTATTAATATATGGGACGAGTTAATTTGTGCATACTATCTGTAATGAAAAAGATACGCTAATATGTTCGTTTTTTGGGTCTTATGCTTTGCATAAAGACCCTAAGTCAGAGGCAATCTTGATTGTCACTTTGAGGACGAGATGACTCGTGACAGATCTCCGAGAGTACAAGTAGTCTGGGTACTAGTTGTTTTCAAGTTCTTTCGTCGGCCATTGCTTTCAGCGCGTTGTAGTCGCAGTGTTTTCCCGGTGCTGGGAAAATTTTGAAGAACTTTCCGTCGCAATTAGTAGTATTTGTTCAAGGTACGTTATGTTCTGTTACAAAATTGCTCTATCGTGCTGTTTATGATTGGCTTTCTTTCATTTCGAATCGAAAATTAACTGCACTGCTTTGCCTTGTTTGTTTTCTGTTATTTCATTCAGATGATGCAGAGCAGAGTTTCCTCGGCGAGGAAAGGCAACATATATCTAGACTCGCCTTGTGTTTAGTGCAGATTGCACTGAAGCTAGACGCTTTCGCAAGCCCACATTCATTGGGTTTAAATCCGGTGCGGGTGCACCACATCTCACAAGTAAGCTTTCTCAGAGTCACGATTGGCACAAGCCCTCACAAGCAAGTATCTATCGGCTTGGACTATCGCTGTGGTTTACACCTCAAACTGAAAGAGTTATAGTACTCCCAAAAATAATCGCACTGAGTAAGAGTCTTGCACTACTATTGTCTGTGTTATTAGCTGCTAGTCAAGTGTAGGAACAATTACAATCGAACAATACCGGAGGATCAGCTGTCACGACAATTTTGTCAAAGCCAAGGGTGCTTCTTCACGTGTGCGAGACCGATCTTGGAATATGACGTTTTATCTTTAAATGTTTTTTATTTACTTGCAAACAAAAGACCTTGTTGGATATTACAAGTTCCGGAATGAGGTGATGGTTTGGTTTATGCAAATGATATGCTACAATGTTTACATCCCATTGCAAATGATGCGGAGGAAACCCCAGGTCCTATAATATTTCATATCATTGATCCAACATCTACCCATCTGCTGACTCTAGTTTTTTTCAGTTAAGTGCTACTGGCTGCCTGGCATTTTTAACTTTTAGGTTATTTCGAGCAGCCAGCACCCCTATTATCTGTTGTATATGTAGATATATATATTTTTTCTCTTGTAATAATTATGGGGTGAGATTAAGTATTGTTGTTGTCTGTACTTTACTGGAAAAAAGTATACTCCCTTTTTTAAAGCGATATAGCAATTTTCTAAATTTATAAACACAAAAAATGACACAATACAACCATATTCCAAACATGAGGTTAAAATATGAAAGAAACTTGAAATAACCTTTTTCCCATTAAATTTTATGAGACCCAAACCAAGAAAGTGCAAAATATCAAACATTCAAATCCTTGGATTTCTGTGTGCATAGTAATTGCCAAATTTATTGTAAGACAAAACATCACTTCTGCTTGTAGTCAGGAAGCTACTGCTGTTGTAAAATGGTAATTTCTTTTTGGGCTCCACTGGGTTTTAAAGTTTTTAAAAAGACAATTGTATTAAAGCATACTTCATGAAATAAGCCCAAGAAGAGAAAGATGAAAACATTTTTTATTGCCTTATTATAAACAAAATACAAATACAATGTGGAAGAGATAGAACACCTGCTAGTTATGCAACATTTTACATTTATATACTTTAGGTGAGTGTGTATACCAAGAAAATATAAGTGACAAGTGGGACATTCCAAAATTATACCATGAGAAAGGGTTACATAGCTATTTTATACCATGCTATAGAAAATACAGTAGCCAGATGGGAAGGTTGGGTGTGATGCAGTTAAATTGCACTGATCGATGGGAAGGTTTGGTGGAATATTGACAATTATTATTCAACAACTTGTAACACTATCCAAATATGGTCATGATGCTCTCGATATCTGTCATCCGTAGGTGACGGATATCCGGCAATATACGTAGCTTCGTACCTGGGAAGAAAAAGTGAAGTGAAAAAATGTTGACAGAAAGGTTTAAAAATGTTACGAGCTTGGAGATCAATTTTGTTATCAATTTGTTGAATAATAAAACAATTATCCTGCTCAATCTTGCGGAATATCGTCTGATTTTAGCCGACTCGGCCTACGGCCTCGTCGGCTAAGTATCAGACGATATTCCGCGCGATTTCGCAGGATAATTGTTAAATATACAACAGATTTCTTGCATTCTGATTGGCTGTTTTTTCTATGACATGGTATAAATACAATAGTATTATAACAATATTATAATCCATCAAATATTTCAACTGCACAGGATTGGTCTTATCACATGACCCAATATTCCCCAGCTAAAACTGGGGAATATCAGAGATTGTTATACCTTCCAAATAACAATGATTAAAAGTGGGAAAATCACCAACAGATGTACAAATGATACGCAGTGTACATCTTGCCTAGCTGCTTCGCGGCATGTTTTTTACCCAAACCTTACTGCCTAGTGTACTTTTTGGATGGAGCCCACTATTCAAAAAACAACTGACGATGCCACAGTGCACAGTTATGAATTTAAATATTCTGAGTCATCAAAGCTGCAAAACCTCTTGACACAAGGTGTGCAAGTTCACTTGACATGTGTAAATAGTGCCAAATTCAGAGAGTTATACTAGGATGGCACACAAAATGGGTCTAAATAGAAATATGTTGTGTTATGTCCCATTCAGACTGAAAGCTAAATAAATTATTATTAGAGAATAAAGTGAGCATAAAGTAAACAGTATTCTACCATACATTTCCCACTTAAAAATCTTAAGGGCTTGTGTACCTTCTCACTTGCAGCAATTAAACTGCCGAATACTGACATTTGAAAACAGAATTCCAACCCAAAGGGAATAAAAGCATACTAGCATAAAGCATAAGACCCAAGTGCGCATTGCCGACCTATTTTTTTTTTGGTGTTAGTTAGTTAATTAGAGGGCGGAATGAAGAAAACAATAGCGTCCTTGCAGGCGTCCCCTACCGCGATCCTCACGCGTCTGTTCTCGCGCTTCATGCGCTCTTCTTTCCCCTTCCCCTCCCCTTCGGACGCCTGCCACGCAGGCTACATATTGACTAAAGCAACTGCTTGAGCCACAACAGCTGGAACCGGCCCCTAGCCACTTTTTGCAAATTCCTTGGCAACTTGGTAAGAGCCTTAAATTGTCAAATCATGACTGCTGCAAGAACCACGCAGGATCTTGTAAAGGCATTGAGCCTGATGTTGCTGTCGATCTTTTTCAGAGTGCGATTAAACATGATGTAAAGTACAGCATCTACACTGGTGATGATTATGCCACACTGAACACAGGCTCATATCAGAGATGAAGTTCCTTACAAAGTATACAGTGCATACAAAAAGATCTTTTGTCTCAAAGCTTAATTTCACTGAGATGAAGTAAAAAGTTTTCTGGCTGCTCCAAACTCTCTGACAAAGGAATTGGGTATTTAGGAAAATGCTTCGATTATTGCATAGCACAGAACAAGAACAACCCCCAGTCACTTAAAACTGCCATCCAAAACATTGTTCCTCATGCCTTTGGGAAGTATCAAAATTGCAGTGATATGTGGTGTCACTACAAGTAGAATCGGGGAAACTACGAACACAATGGGCTACCTTTCGGAAATGATTTACATGGCGATGAACTTGAAAGAACACTTACAACAATTTTTAACTGGTATTCAACAGATGTCGTCGTAAAGAAACTCACCCCGGCTGCCAATTCACAAAGAAATGAAAGCTTAAATAATTCTGTTGGATCGAAAAACCCAAAAATTAGATTTTATGGAGGTAGCGAGAGTAACAGTTTTCGAATTGCTTGTGGCATAAGCCAGAAAAACGAGGGGCAAAGTTATGTGTGCCAAACTTTGGAAATCATAAACATTGTACCAGGAGTACACTGCAAAAAGTAGTGTAGAGTAATTGACCAAAAAACAATCAAGGAGAAAATAAGTAAGTCCTCAATCAGTTACAAAAAACGACGGTCTCAACTGAAAAACAATCATTTGAGCTCCAACGCAAAGAAGGAAGAACAAGAAGGCACCATCTATCAAACTAGAATTGGACCCAACTTAGACATAACGCATAGCAACGGTTTTTGGCAGAATTATCAACATTAATAAGAAGTCTAACAACGAGCCAGTTAACAGAGTACGAGAAATTGGTTCCACCATTTACGTCCCGCTTAACCTATCCACAAATATCTTATCAGAGCACCATCAATTATGAATTTATTATTTTTGACACTGAGGCAACTTCGACTGGAAAAGGTGCACAGATTTGCCAGCTCTGCAATTACCAAATCTCGGAATTGCTTTAACGAGTACAACCCGCCTACATGCAACATCAGTCACCATGCTTCTCTTATCAATGGATTATCTATGAAAACAATAAGAGGTAAAAGAACTTTGCTGAAAGACAACTACAATCCTGTTCTTTCTATTTCTTTTACACAATGCCTTGGAAACTTCACACAATTCATTTCCAGTTGTGAGAGTGATTCTCATACTGTTCTCATTGGACACAACTCCACAACATTTGACACACCAACTTTGCTTGGTAGCGGTGGACTGACCTTTACGGGATCTGTTCTTGTCTGATAGCCTAATAAAGGCTGGAAACGTGTCCCTACAAATTGAAGGGACAACTTGCAAACCAAATCTCTCCGCAGAGTTTGAGACCCTTTTTCAGAAGTTTGATGCACATGGCGCCTTGGAAGATGTCACAGCCCTTCATAAGATTCTCTCTGATTTACCATTCAATTTAACGATCGCACAAATTTTAAATAACAGCAATCTCAAGCCCTGCTCCCATGCTTTCGCTGACATGAAATTCTTGGATGAGCGCTTTGAACGCATGCAAACATTTAAAAACAAACTCTACCATCCAGAAAGGGACAATGGGGTAGTAAAATAAAGTGTCATATACAGAACTTGCGGCCGCGGACTAGCTTACCAAGCTTTGGAAAATCTATTCAGGAAGGCTGGCAAAGAAGGACTTCTGGCAGTGCTGAGCAAGGCGCCACGAGGGACAAACAAAGCCGCGATTTTGTCCAAAATGATACACCACTTCGAAAGTAATAAGTGAATTCTTGAGGCAGACAGATCAGAGATGACTCCATGGACTCCAGAATCCAGGACGTCGAAGCCACAAATCACAAACAACATAAGAGAACATTGCAATGGTCTTTTCACAAATACGTCTGGATAGAAGGCCGGTCGTTTCGCATGCGCGGGAACTCGATTGCTCGCGCGTGAACAACTTCGCGCATGCGTAAAGTGGGATCTAGTTGACCGTGACTTTTTAATGTTTTCGAACTTCGTGCGCCAATATTTGCGCTTCCGGTTGATCAATTTTTTTCAAATTTTTGGTGACAACTAAGGTTAATTGGATGCGTGTATATAGCAATTTTTAAAAAAATTCTGTAGGTGGGAAAAAAATCATTAAAAAAGCTATAATCGAAAAGTATTTTTCCTTTAATCTGCCCTACAGAATTTTTTTAAGCTTACATATTTTGAAGATCATTCTTAATAACATGTAATATAAGAGTTTGAGAAGATTTCACTGACCTGTTCTCTTAATAACACAATACCTTTCGATTTTGGGGGAGCAACTGAATGCGTTATATGGTTGCCATGGTAACAGGTTTTCTGAAAAAATATGATGCAATGACTTTAAGAAGTTTCATTTATTTCTTTGGTAAATTTCACACCGATACGATAAGCCAAATTGTATTATACCTGAAGTTATGAAAACCGGGTCAGCAAACCGAAAATTTTGGTGTAACTTTTCACAACTTCCCCTGTTTAATATTGGCTTGTTTACTGTGCTGTTCACGGCTGATGTCGGTTTTTTTTTCTTTTTGTTTAGCTTGCCGTCTGGTTAGGGTTTTTTTTTTCAAGTGGATGTAAACATATTTACCCCCCCCCCCCTCCCCCTCACCTGCCTTCGTCCGCCCCTATGTTTTTTGTCCCTACCCTCAATTCTCTCTTGTAGAGTACAAGTGACACTGAGTTATTTGAAATCAGTGCCTGCCTAAAGCTGGGTTCGGTGCCGCTTAGCAGTTTACTTTTAGATATTGTGCAGTAATAATTTTTGAACAGAAATGTCACGTAACTTAATCGTCTGTAATATCTGTCCGTATTTCCAAAAACGTAGCCGCAGCTTTGAACAGCTCGATTTATGTAACTGGTGATTTTTTTTTTCTTCCGGAAAAGATGGGGGAGGGGGGATTCCCTGACCTAGCCTGGAATGTTATCATTTTTTTTATCTAACCCAACCCCCTTCCTTTGCCCCTTATCCAATTGGCGTTAAGTTTTGCCCAGGCTACACTCGGCTGAATATTAGTTCGATTGGTATCTCGGAGGCGGCGTTGTTCAATTAGCCTTCTCAAACTCATTAATTATTCATGCAGGTCTTACCCAACCAGAGCATCATATTCTGGTCAGGTGGATGAGTTTAGAAACCCAATGAAAAACGAGTTGAAAACACGGCCTTGAAAGAAACCCGTGTTTGAAACGATTTCTTAATCTGCATATTCATAAAGCAACAAAAACACGTGGCGATAAACAACTTTATTTAATCACACATTTTACGAAACAAACTTTAAACCTAAATTATTTACTGCTAACGTTGAATGTAACGGTACAATTGTTAAACTACCAAAAACAGGTCTAGAAAAGCCCATTCTTTTTCTAAATTTAAATTCTCGCTCGATGGTGGCGACCTCATGTTTTGGTTCACTTTCAACCTTGCTGTACACTTCCTACCTAAATTGGCACTGACGTTAGAAATTTTATCAGACCAAATGCACACGTCAGAATTGCGCTGGCCACACACTTTTCCTCTTCGCTTGTTTTAGGAGGTCCAAATCTGCACTTTGCCATTTGCTCTGTGAAACAACGTGTTCGCTCGAAACTGAAAAACAGCTAGGTAACAACGTTTTTTTTTTTTTTTTTGCAATGACATTTATTAACACTTAAACTCACTTAATTACAAATCTCTGTTTTAGTTTTTAGTTACAGAAAAAAAAATACATTACCTTTTACAATACATACCACTTTACGATGACTACATTACTTTAGCAATGCTGACAACGTTGTAATGACTATATTAATTCTAAAAAAAACAACAAACAGCAGAAAAAAACAAACTAAAGCAAATGCGTCTATTTTAGTAAGATGACGCAGAATTTGTTGGAACAGAAGTGAATCAATGGATTACAACAGATTGCCGTATATAGATAAAAATTGATGTGATTTGTTTGCGGCTGTATAACTTTGTTTTAAAATCTCTAGGTGGTTTTGGAGGCGGAGAAGAAAGCTGTCAAAAGAAAGCTTGCCGTCGAATGAGCTGGTAGCAAAAATGTGATATTTACCGGGGAGGAGAGTGACATTTAGTGCCTGCTTGTTGTTGATATTGTTATGATATCCACAGAGAACAACGCATTCGGTCAACGTGATAGCTTGTTTAAATTTTAGGAGCCACCAGCTGGTGAATTCTTTCCAAAAAACGGTAGATTCAGTACAGTGGAACAGTAAGTGGTTAATTGTTTGCTTTTCAGTTTTGCATAATGTGCAAGTGTCGCTTTCAGTAATTCCAGCTCGAAAAAGGCTTGAGTTAGTTGGTAAAATATCGTGAGTGATGTTGTACTGAAAGGCAATTAGTTTAGAGTCTTTGGTTATCAAGAAAGGAAATGTATACACTTTGTGAATATTTTCTTTGGTGAAACCATAATTTAAGATTCTGTTCTCTGAAGTAGGTGGACTTATTGCTTTGTTCAGAAGAAAAGAGTAGGCGGTTCGTGTTGATGGGGGTTCATGGAGTGGAACAAGGGTTGAATTTACCGTTTGGGAACAGTTGTTTTGATTTCTTAATATCTTTTTCCATTCTGTTGGAATGGATGTGATGAGGCCATAGTAAAGTGTGAAAGGAATATTAATGTTCACTTTCTGTTTGAGTTCGTCGAAAGAGAGCAACGTGTTGTTTTCATTAAGGAGATGTTTAATCGAAATGACCTGAGCTTGGAATAAAGGCTTGTAGAATAATGGCTTTCCTCCAATTAGGATACGACTGTTATTCCAGATTATTTTGTTTCGGATATCGGTGTTTTTTGAAAAATTGTCATGATTGTATTCTTGCCAATACTTTAGTAAGGTGTGGTAAAAGGGTGGGAGATTGTCAAGAGAGAGTTGCTTTACGTCATACTGACATTCTATTAGGAAAGAAAGGCCGCCGTAATCAGTAGCTGCGAATTCTGGGATAATTTTCCAAGTTGCATCGTCGTGATCAGTTAATCGTTTAATCCAGGCAATTTTGAGTGCTTTGTCCATAATTTCAAAATCTAACATCTTAAGACCACCACGTTTAATGTCACTAATAATGGTCTTTTTCTTTATTTTGGGTGGTTTTCCTTCCCATATAAAATTAAATGTAAGATTGTTAATTTCTTTCACATAACACTCTGGAATTACTAACACGGAGGTGTTGTAAATCAATTTTGATAAACCTAGTGTCTTCACTATTTTTATCCTGCCGTGTAGTGTAAGTTTCCTTCTTTTCCAACTATTAAGCGTTTTTTCTAATTTGCGGATTTTTTCTCCAAAATTCAGGTTGTTTGCATCAACAGAATTGTAAGAAAAGAAAACGCCAAGGGCATGGATAGGTTCCTGCGGCCATTTGAAGTTATAAGGTGTATCTGTTCTATTTCTCCAGGCACCTAGCCACATTGCTTCTGTTTTGGTTGTATTGATTTCCAGACCGGATGCGTGTTTAAATTTACATAGCAGTTTTAGCAGATTTGACACGGAAGCTTGGTCACTTACAAACACTGTAGTGTCGTCTGCGAATTGCGAGAGTTTTATTTCTTTTTTGCCAATGTTAACGCCTTTGATAGAGTTATCGTTTTGCAAAGCCCTTGCAAGAAGTTCAATACCGATCACGAAAAGAAGACCAGACAGAGGGCATCCTTGCCTAACGCCTCGATGGAGTTGGAAAAAAGGTGAAGCGTGACCATTGTTCAGGACACAGCTAGAGACATTGTGATAAATAACCTCTATCCATCTTTGAATATCGGGTCCAAAATTAAACAGTCTGAGAGCGGATAATAAGTAGTTCCATTCAATTGTGTCAAAGGCTTTGCGAAAATCTAAGAAAATTGCGATTCCGGGCGTGTTCGCGTTTTTTGTCAGAAACATGACATCTTGGATCAGTCTTATGTTCTCGCCTATAAAGCGACCTTTTACATAACCTGTTTGGTTAGGATTGATAATTTTGGGCAAGACTTTTTCAATTCTTTTTGCAATGATTTTGGTAAGTATCTTATAGTCTACGTTCAATAACGAAATCGGTCTCAAATTTTCTAATAATGATTTGTCCTTGTCTTTTTTGGGAATGAGAGAAATAACACCTCGGCGTTGACTGATCGAGAGTGATCCGGTTTGAAAGGCAAAGTTGAAGCTTGATAACATTTCGGCTCGAAGCTCGGGCCAGAAAAATTGGTAGAATTCCGCAGAAAAACCGTCGGTGCCCGGCGTTTTATCTTTTTTAAATCCGTTGATTGCGTTTATACATTCAGCTTCTGTGATGGAACCGTCGCATAGTTTTTGGTCGTCGAGAGATAATGGGGATATGTTTTCGACTTTGAAGAATACGGAATCTTGGAAGTTGTTATTGTCGTTTTCTCTGGATTGGTAAATTGATTCGTAGAACTGTTTTTGTTTATCTAGAATTGCAAATTGATCGTAGATAAAAGTGTTATCGTTTATTTTCAGTTTGTCAATATTTTTTTTGGATTGACATCGGTTTTCAAGATTGAAGAAGTATCTAGAGTTGCGTTCACCTTCATCGTACCATCTTACTTTGCTTCTGAGGATTGCACCTTTTGTCTTAAAGTGCATGATTTTTTGCAGGCGTAATTTTGCCGCGTATAGATCATTTAGGTACTGGCTGTTATTTGGGTTACTTTCCAATTTTAGTTGAAGTTCATTTATTTTGTTTTGAAGTAACAGTTCATCGTTTTTGCGTCTCTTAGCTTTCAATTTGGAGTACTTAACTGTGAAACCTCTTATTTCCATTTTTATAAGGTCCCATTTCAAGCCTTTATCGTCAATGCTTTCACATTTGGCTTTATACAAATTTACATTCTTACGTAATTCATTGACATAAGTTTCATCTCTTAGTAAGGAATTGTTGAACTTCCAGAAACCTGGGCCTCTATTTTGTTGTTTAATTTTGGCTTGAAGATGCAACGAAATCGCGGAGTGATCGGTTTCAGGTGCATGAAAGATTTTACAAGACGCGACGAGGTCGGCGAGTTTTTCTGAGATTAGGAAGAAATCTAGCCTACATTGTATTTTGTGGACTTATTCCTCCAGGTAAAGGATTCGAGTTGGGGATTAAGATGACGCCAGATATCAATTAAGTTATTGCAACTACACAGCTGTTCGATTTCCTTAATTACAGACGCTTTCTTAGTGATTGGGTTGCCACCTTTTTTGTCTTTGTCCGACAGGGAGCAGTTGAAATCTCCTCCGATAATAACCATCTCTTCCGAAAAGTCTTGTAGGTGATGTTGCATCAGTTTAAAGAATTGGACTTGTTGGTTCAGGTCATTTGGGGCGTAAATATTAACGAATATTATGTGTGAGTCTTCGAGCGCTACATCCAAGATAATAAATCTGCCATTTTTGTCTGAAATACATTTTTCTACTTTGCAATCGAGTTTTGGATTTATGAGTATCATTACTCCTTTGCTGTTTGTTGTGCCATGGCTGAAGAAAACCTTGCCACCCCATTCGGCTGACCACACGTCAGCGCTAAGATTCGAACTGTGCGTTGATGAATATTTAAAAATTGTCACAGCGCAGCAATTAGGTGATAGGATCATGCACATCATGCACATTGTTTTGAGGATCATGCACATTTTAGGTCTCAAATATAATAGTTGAATTGGGAAATCTTATTCAAATGATAATTTAAACTAATTTTCTTTGTTGGAGAAGTAATTTCAAAAACTCGTGCTTCGGGTTTCATCAGATTTCCAAACGCTCGAAAACAATAAAACCACTCGGCCTGCGGCCTCGTGGTTTCAAATGTTTCTCGCGTTTGGAAACCTGATGAAACCCTCACACTCGTTTTTGAAATATTACTTCTAGAACTGCTGTCTAAAGGAAGTCTGCCGAAGGACATCATTAAGTCCAATGAAGGTGCAAGTCTAACGATTTGCTAACAAGCGTCTTAAATTACCGTACATGAAGCCGTCCTCAGAGATGCATTAGACGCCGGACGTCATTTAGCCCCGTAATCGTAGTCCGTTTGGATCGTTGCATGTGGCGATAATGTTGTGCTTGCTTTAGGCAGCAAAGAGCCTTAGCCTTAGACTTAAAAAATACTGTTGTAGAGATGAGGTCCTAGTTTCCCGCTCGTGGAAATGGAAGTACATCCTGGATATTGCTATTTGCGAGCAAAACATGGCCACGAACAGAGCAGAGGAGGTTGGTTATGGGTCAATATTACAATATGCTTCAGTTAACACGATCTCTAGTGCTGTTCGGACCTCTGGGAGGCGACCGAAGATCCGTTAAAATCGTAATTTCTTTCTTCTTTTCGATGTTAATGCTCAACGTTGAATGTTAGTCTGCTACAGAATTGTTCGGATTACCTTACCAACACATGATGATCGGCAAAGACTATAAAAACGTGAATGTTTTTACACGTGATCGAGTCCCAGACTCGAGTCCACGCGTGATCGTTCTGACAATCCTACACACGCAGATGGATATATGCAGCTATTTTCTCGATATATCCTGCCACTTTTTTAACGTTTATCGATACGCGAATGATTGTGCTTCCCGAGAAATACAGCTTTACATTTCTCGGCCTATAATATGAGCAAACGAAAGCTTGAATGCGATTTCTTCTGGCCGTCTGGCCGCGTGTTATTGTTTACATTTTTGCTTATGCCTCGAAAATTGTACTTCGTTTACAGGGAACTAAAGAGATACAGTTTATTTACTCGGAACATTTGTCGGAATTTTTGTATACTGTGTCAACACATGTCGTATATGTTCCATAGCCTGAGAATATGGTGCAGTGCCTTACTGTTCTACCGAAAAATGGTCTGTGTACCCTTTCAGTCGTACTGGTATAATATCGAGTACTCAGCACAAATACCTGTAACCCAGGTCATCACATTTAAAATAGCCCATTAATTAATTGACAACCCTGTCCTTACATCTAACTGTTACGAATGATTTCTACTT
Source organism: Platygyra sinensis (assembly GCA_019787425.1). Lineage (NCBI taxonomy): Eukaryota > Metazoa > Cnidaria > Anthozoa > Scleractinia > Merulinidae > Platygyra > Platygyra sinensis. The sequence continues at coordinate 25,684 of JAHPZR010051299.1, read as the reverse complement.
TTGTGACAATGATTGTTTTTGAGCTTTTTTGTATATGTACACAAAATTCCCTATTTCATATAGCTAGTTAGTTGACAAATTATGTGAGAAAGAAAGTCCAATTTGATGAATAAACTTAGAAAGCACTCTAGCTAGGACATGCAGGCATCCCAAAAGTGTAATCCTTGATATTTATGAGCAGAAGACATTTTCCCAATGATGAGGGTATTATGATTTGTCCCAAGGAATGGTAGAAATGGAATCGTAGAATGCTAGTCTCACGTCGTAACTGTTGTTAATTATCATTTGTAATTCCGTTAGTTTATTATTGGTCCTTAGTTATTGTTGTCAATTTTAGTCTCCTTAATCCTCTTGTATTTAGTTATACCTAGTTGTTTATTAATAATTTTTGTTAACATGACCCGCCTAGACTAGCATATGCTACCCGCGGGCATGTTCAATTTGTAATTTTTTAATTTGAAAACAAAAATAAATGTATGTATGTATTGGTTATTAGTGTAGCGCTACATGCATCCAGTTATCAGTACACTGAAATTATTATACAACTTTCAGTTGCTAAAAAATGTGATAATATTGTATTAAAAATTGAGACTAGGCAGCCATACCACACCAAAGTCCTAAAATGGTCACTTCTATTTTATATGAATCCTGGTCTGTCCTTGGAGAGAATAGGGTATCAAATAAAAATTTGCTGAGAAATTTCCAAGGCCATAAATCCATACTTACCATAACAAGGATAAGAGGTTTTAAGATTTACACAGTATCTGAAAAAATAAACCCTTGAGTTGACTATTATTTTAGGGATTAGTTATCTTGCCTTTGAAAAAACTGAGTTGTCCTTGCAGAAAATTATCCCCTGATGCCCCTTCCTGAGCATCGCAACACGAGAGACCAAGAGCCAGTGTATCAGTTTGGGCATCTTTATAAACAAGAGAGGGAGTCTGGGTACTCAAGGATCAAGGAGAGACCCAATCAGGGAGGAGGGGGTGGGGGGGTGGGGGTGGGGGGACGGAGGGAGGATCAATCAAACGACTAGAATGAGCGAATGAGAAACGATCAGATTGGAGCTGATTTCAACAAACAACTGATCTGGAGTCAGTTCAGAGGGCCTGGGGCTAATTAAGTTATTGCTAGTGAATACTAACATCAATTAATGTAAATCAAACCTCTAACTCTTTTCTGATTGGCCGAGAGCGTACAGTAAATTTCGAAATCAGCGCCCATGACATCATAACTGCAGATTATACAATAATTATTAATTAAAGAAGCAAAAACATGACTTCCATTGTTTTCGTTTCATGTATAATAAAATAATTCTTCGATTCGGTTTTTGTGATATCCAGAATAATCTTGGTCGAGTAAGGGCTATCAGCCTCAGCATTCGGCTTTGGCTGATAACCCTTACCTCGACCTTGATTATTCTACATATCACAAAAACTTCATTCAATAACTGTTAATAATCATTCAGTAATTCTGTACAACCTGGCCTTGTACCAAAATGAGATAGGTGTTATGTATGTTGGCTGGTTCTCTAGCATCATGTGGTTTTACCATGTGCTTTGGCCAAGAATTGTATTTCAGTATTGGCCATTTAACTATGTTAGTTGCTTTACATGGTGTCTAGTGGGTTATTTATCTCCCAAAACACCACACTAGGTACATAACATTTGCACGTAGGCAAAACATATGACAACAAACAAAAAGCTGTACATTACAGAAACAAAAGTATTTTTTTAAAATTGAACTTTACTATCAACATTATATTACAGTCTAAATCTGGCAGTCAAGAAATACATGATAACACAACTATGTGCTAAAATTACAACATTTTGCAGAAAAGAGTTCCAAAACATGAAAGTAAAAAATTAATATGTGAACCTTTTTCTCCTCATAAAGGCAAATTCATCAAGCATACTCAAAGACACCACATTGTAGAGACAAACATGAAGATAACTCTCTGTTTTCATTACACAGCTCCTGGTTATATTAACACCAGTTATTAATGTTATACCTGCCAACTTTTTCTGAGATATAGGCGTGAGATTTTTATCCTGGGAGTGCTGAGATTTTTGAAGACAACACGATCATTTCCGAAGATTCCCGAGGAAGTCCGTAGTCTTCCGAAGACGTCCGAAGTCTACCGAAGTTGAAGTTATCGAGAAAACGATGATGAAAGGTTATGAAAGTACTGCTGCCTTTCCATAGTCATTAATCGAGTAAACTTTGCTTTATTTCTAACAACTTGAAGTTGAACTAGTAAAAGTAAAAGTCCGCAGCTCCCACTTGCGAACGACGACGTCACATGTACGAAAACTCGGAAGTTAGCACATTTTCCCGCCTTATGAGTGACCTACCAAATTTGCATACTGTGACGAAAGCGTAAACAGCTCTCGCATTTCCGCTTCACCACATTTCCCTCCATTTTTGTCTCGGCTAGTTTCGAGAAAGTCGCTTCGCATCTCCACGCATCACGCGAGTAATTTCCTGGGAAGCATTGGGTACGCTGTTCATTCTTTTGCTGTTTAATATTTTGCCGTTTTACTGCAGGTCCGTTTTTTTTTTTTTGCGTTTTGATATTCCTGCTAAAAAGATTGCGATTAATCTAAGGTGACGTTAAAAATTGAAGTGATTAAAGCGCTATGAGATCGATTAACAAGGAAAGCTGGAATCTTAAATTATGTAATAAAATTGCTACAGGAAAGCTGCACAAGGAAAACCGAGGAACTCAGTAAACAAAAGTGGCGCTATGCGATAATTAAAACTCGATCAATAATTACCTAATGGTTAAAATATCCTGAAAGTGTTGCATTATTATTTGGTGGCTAGGAATAAGTATAAATAAATAAAACGCCTTGCTCAATACATACTACTTACTCTTATTTTTAACAGTAGAAGATAAAGATGGAATAGGTAGTATTTATCAGTCAAATAATGTATTTACCATAAGTTTACTATTGGGACTGGAAACCATCATCCCACTGCTTTCTTTTATCACGAGAAATGAGATGCAAAACAGGAGAAGACCAAACCCCATTGTTTTTTTCATCTTGCGAAACTTCAGGAAGCTGAACCACTTTGTTTTAACGCTTAGCGAGTGTGCGCCCTTTTAAAGACGAGCGCGCTGATTTTTGTGCACATCCTTACTGTGCACTCAAATTTACATGCGACCTCCTGCATGAGAGAGTGCGCCAAATAATAAAATGAACAATGATAGGGCAGATGGCCATTTCTATAGCTTTGCCTGGATTTAACGATCTTGGATTTTCGGTGACCCCTATTTTCCTTTTGGTGGATCATTTTCTCTACTGAGTTTGTACGTTTAGTGAAAAAATGAAAAAAATATCTATCGACTAGAAGTTTGATTCTTTTTATTTGCAAAACGCACCATCGAATTCCGTTAGTTTAAGCTCTTCCTTTATCTGTGTGGCAGTTTCAAATGGCTCTTGAAGGGTTGGCTTTTGTGAAAACGTTAGCATTGTTTGGAATTATTTACGCAACAGACACACTTCTACAAAATATGACCAAAATCGTTTGCCTCCGTTGACTCACCTTCGATATTTTAAACTATAGACCCTCTGTGGACCATGCTTAATTATGCGCGACAATTCATCAAAATCTGGGTAGATTTCTCACAGATATCTTCGAGGCGAAATTGTTGACTCCCAATTTTTTTTTCATTTCTGACACAAATAACTCAGTAAGAATTGCACTAAGAATTTACACAAAATCTATCGGCAGGAATAATATCGCTCGAACTTCCTTCAATCCCGTTCTAACGGCCATTATCAGTCTCTTTCTTAAGAATATCTTTAATTTAATAAAACTTATTTTGGCAAAAAATAGTCAAACCTAATAATACTAATCTACTGACATATTGGTGCCGGACAAAAATATTAAACGGATGGTTATGCTCCGAAGTAATTAATGCGCAAGTGTTTTGTCTACTAAAAATAATACTCTCAACCCAAGTGCGTGCGTTCTTCCACTTTCTGGAAACGAAAATGGGTAAAATGAAAAAAAATATGGTGGCTACGGAGAAAAGTCTCTTATCTATTATAAAACAGCATACTGTCAACATATCCAATATCTGATCGATGAATACATTTTAGAGCAAAATTTAAGTTTTATTAAATTAAAGATATTCTTAAGAAGAGACTGATAATGGCCGTTAGAACGGGATTGAAGGAAGTTCGAGCGATATTATTCCTGCCGATAGATTTTGTGTAAATTCTTAGTGCAATTCTTACTGAGTTATTTGTGTCAGAAATGAAAAAAAAATTGGGAGTCAACAATTTCGCCTCGAAGATATCTGTGAGAAATCTACCCAGATTTTGATGAATTGTCGCGCATAATTAAGCATGGTCCACAGAGGGTCTATAGTTTAAAATATCGAAGGTGAGTCAACGGAGGCAAACGATTTTGGTCATATTTTGTAGAAGTGTGTCTGTTGCGTAAATAATTCCAAACAATGCTAACGTTTTCACAAAAGCCAACCCTTCAAGAGCCATTTGAAACTGCCACACAGATAAAGGAAGAGCTTAAACTAACGGAATTCGATGGTGCGTTTTGCAAATAAAAAGAATCAAACTTCTAGTCGATAGATATTTTTTTCATTTTTTCACTAAACGTACAAACTCAGTAGAGAAAATGATCCACCAAAAGGAAAATAGGGGTCACCGAAAATCCAAGATCGTTAAATCCAGGCAAAGCTATAGAAATGGCCATCTGCCCTATCATTGTTCATTTTATTATTTGGCGCACTCTCTCATGCAGGAGGTCGCATGTAAATTTGAGTGCACAGTAAGGATGTGCACAAAAATCAGCGCGCTCGTCTTTAAAAGGGCGCACACTCGCTAAGCGTTAAAACAAAGTGGTTCAGCTTCCTGAAGTTTCGCAAGATGAAAAAAACAATGGGGTTTGGTCTTCTCCTGTTTTGCATCTCATTTCTCGTGATAAAAGAAAGCAGTGGGATGATGGTTTCCAGTCCCAATAGTAAACTTATGGTAAATACATTATTTGACTGATAAATACTACCTATTCCATCTTTATCTTCTACTGTTAAAAATAAGAGTAAGTAGTATGTATTGAGCAAGGCGTTTTATTTATTTATACTTATTCCTAGCCACCAAATAATAATGCAACACTTTCAGGATATTTTAACCATTAGGTAATTATTGATCGAGTTTTAATTATCGCATAGCGCCACTTTTGTTTACTGAGTTCCTCGGTTTTCCTTGTGCAGCTTTCCTGTAGCAATTTTATTACATAATTTAAGATTCCAGCTTTCCTTGTTAATCGATCTCATAGCGCTTTAATCACTTCAATTTTTAACGTCACCTTAGATTAATCGCAATCTTTTTAGCAGGAATATCAAAACGCAAAAAAAAAAAAACGGACCTGCAGTAAAACGGCAAAATATTAAACAGCAAAAGAATGAACAGCGTACCCAATGCTTCCCAGGAAATTACTCGCGTGATGCGTGGAGATGCGAAGCGACTTTCTCGAAACTAGCCGAGACAAAAATGGAGGGAAATGTGGTGAAGCGGAAATGCGAGAGCTGTTTACGCTTTCGTCACAGTATGCAAATTTGGTAGGTCACTCATAAGGCGGGAAAATGTGCTAACTTCCGAGTTTTCGTACATGTGACGTCGTCGTTCGCAAGTGGGAGCTGCGGACTTTTACTTTTACTAGTTCAACTTCAAGTTGTTAGAAATAAAGCAAAGTTTACTCGATTAATGACTATGGAAAGGCAGCAGTACTTTCATAACCTTTCATCATCGTTTTCTCGATAACTTCAACTTCGGTAGACTTCGGACGTCTTCGGAAGACTACGGACTTCCTCGGGAATCTTCGGAAATGATCGTGTTGTCTTCAAAAATCTCAGCACTCCCAGGATAAAAATCTCACGCCTATATCTCAGAAAAAGTTGGCAGGTATAACATTAATAACTGGTGTTAATATAACCAGGAGCTGTGTAATGAAAACAGAGAGTTATCTTCATGTTTGTCTCTACAATGTGGTGTCTTTGAGTATGCTTGATGAATTTGCCTTTATGAGGAGAAAAAGGTTCACATATTAATTTTTTACTTTCATGTTTTGGAACTCTTTTCTGCAAAATGTTGTAATTTTAGCACATAGTTGTGTTATCATGTATTTCTTGACTGCCAGATTTAGACTGTAATATAATGTTGATAGTAAAGTTCAATTTTAAAAAAATACTTTTGTTTCTGTAATGTACAGCTTTTTGTTTGTTGTCATATGTTTTGCCTACGTGCAAATGTTATGTACCTAGTGTGGTGTTTTGGGAGATAAATAACCCACTAGACACCATGTAAAGCAACTAACATAGTTAAATGGCCAATACTGAAATACAATTCTTGGCCAAAGCACATGGTAAAACCACATGATGCTAGAGAACCAGCCAACATACATAACACCTATCTCATTTTGGTACAAGGCCAGGTTGTACAGAATTACTGAATGATTATTAACAGTTATTGAATGAAGTTTTTGTGATATGTAGAATAATCAAGGTCGAGGTAAGGGTTATCAGCCAAAGCCGAATGCTGAGGCTGATAGCCCTTACTCGACCAAGATTATTCTGGATATCACAAAAACCGAATCGAAGAATTATTTTATTATACATGAAACGAAAACAATGGAAGTCATGTTTTTGCTTCTTTAATTAATAATTATTGTATAATCTGCAGTTATGATGTCATGGGCGCTGATTTCGAAATTTACTGTACGCTCTCGGCCAATCAGAAAAGAGTTAGAGGTTTGATTTACATTAATTGATGTTAGTATTCACTAGCAATAACTTAATTAGCCCCAGGCCCTCTGAACTGACTCCAGATCAGTTGTTTGTTGAAATCAGCTCCAATCTGATCGTTTCTCATTCGCTCATTCTAGTCGTTTGATTGATCCTCCCTCCGTCCCCCCACCCCCACCCCCCCACCCCCTCCTCCCTGATTGGGTCTCTCCTTGATCCTTGAGTACCCAGACTCCCTCTCTTGTTTATAAAGATGCCCAAACTGATACACTGGCTCTTGGTCTCTCGTGTTGCGATGCTCAGGAAGGGGCATCAGGGGATAATTTTCTGCAAGGACAACTCAGTTTTTTCAAAGGCAAGATAACTAATCCCTAAAATAATAGTCAACTCAAGGGTTTATTTTTTCAGATACTGTGTAAATCTTAAAACCTCTTATCCTTGTTATGGTAAGTATGGATTTATGGCCTTGGAAATTTCTCAGCAAATTTTTATTTGATACCCTATTCTCTCCAAGGACAGACCAGGATTCATATAAAATAGAAGTGACCATTTTAGGACTTTGGTGTGGTATGGCTGCCTAGTCTCAATTTTTAATACAATATTATCACATTTTTTAGCAACTGAAAGTTGTATAATAATTTCAGTGTACTGATAACTGGATGCATGTAGCGCTACACTAATAACCAATACATACATACATTTATTTTTGTTTTCAAATTAAAAAATTACAAATTGAACATGCCCGCGGGTAGCATATGCTAGTCTAGGCGGGTCATGTTAACAAAAATTATTAATAAACAACTAGGTATAACTAAATACAAGAGGATTAAGGAGACTAAAATTGACAACAATAACTAAGGACCAATAATAAACTAACGGAATTACAAATGATAATTAACAACAGTTACGACGTGAGACTAGCATTCTACGATTCCATTTCTACCATTCCTTGGGACAAATCATAATACCCTCATCATTGGGAAAATGTCTTCTGCTCATAAATATCAAGGATTACACTTTTGGGATGCCTGCATGTCCTAGCTAGAGTGCTTTCTAAGTTTATTCATCAAATTGGACTTTCTTTCTCACATAATTTGTCAACTAACTAGCTATATGAAATAGGGAATTTTGTGTACATATACAAAAAAGCTCAAAAACAATCATTGTCACAAAAGTAGAAATCATTCGTAACAGTTAGATGTAAGGACAGGGTTGTCAATTAATTAATGGGCTATTTTAAATGTGATGACCTGGGTTACAGGTATTTGTGCTGAGTACTCGATATTATACCAGTACGACTGAAAGGGTACACAGACCATTTTTCGGTAGAACAGTAAGGCACTGCACCATATTCTCAGGCTATGGAACATATACGACATGTGTTGACACAGTATACAAAAATTCCGACAAATGTTCCGAGTAAATAAACTGTATCTCTTTAGTTCCCTGTAAACGAAGTACAATTTTCGAGGCATAAGCAAAAATGTAAACAATAACACGCGGCCAGAAGAAATCGCATTCAAGCTTTCGTTTGCTCATATTATAGGCCGAGAAATGTAAAGCTGTATTTCACGGGAAGCACAATCATTCGCGTATCGATAAACGTTAAAAAGGTGGCAGGATATATCGAGAAAATAGCTGCATATATCCATCTGCGTGTGTAGGATTGTCAGAACGATCACGCGTGGACTCGAGTCTGGGACTCGATCACGTGTAAAAACATTCACGTTTTTATAGTCTTTGCCGATCATCATGTGTTGGTAAGGTAATCCGAACAATTCTGTAGCAGACTAACATTCAACGTTGAGCATTAACATCGAAAAGAAGAAAGAAATTACGATTTTAACGGATCTTCGGTCGCCTCCCAGAGGTCCGAACAGCACTAGAGATCGTGTTAACTGAAGCATATTGTAATATTGACCCATAACCAACCTCCTCTGCTCTGTTCGTGGCCATGTTTTGCTCGCAAATAGCAATATCCAGGATGTACTTCCATTTCCACGAGCGGGAAACTAGGACCTCATCTCTACAACAGTATTTTTTAAGTCTAAGGCTAAGGCTCTTTGCTGCCTAAAGCAAGCACAACATTATCGCCACATGCAACGATCCAAACGGACTACGATTACGGGGCTAAATGACGTCCGGCGTCTAATGCATCTCTGAGGACGGCTTCATGTACGGTAATGTAAGACGCTTGTTAGCAAATCGTTAGACTTGCACCTTCATTGGACTTAATGATGTCCTTCGGCAGACTTCCTTTAGACAGCAGTTCTAGAAGTAATATTTCAAAAACGAGTGTGAGGGTTTCATCAGGTTTCCAAACGCGAGAAACATTTGAAACCACGAGGCCGCAGGCCGAGTGGTTTTATTGTTTTCGAGCGTTTGGAAATCTGATGAAACCCGAAGCACGAGTTTTTGAAATTACTTCTCCAACAAAGAAAATTAGTTTAAATTATCATTTGAATAAGATTTCCCAATTCAACTATTATATTTGAGACCTAAAATGTGCATGATCCTCAAAACAATGTGCATGATGTGCATGATCCTATCACCTAATTGCTGCGCTGTGACAATTTTTAAATATTCATCAACGCACAGTTCGAATCTTAGCGCTGACGTGTGGTCAGCCGAATGGGGTGGCAAGGTTTTCTTCAGCCATGGCACAACAAACAGCAAAGGAGTAATGATACTCATAAATCCAAAACTCGATTGCAAAGTAGAAAAATGTATTTCAGACAAAAATGGCAGATTTATTATCTTGGATGTAGCGCTCGAAGACTCACACATAATATTCGTTAATATTTACGCCCCAAATGACCTGAACCAACAAGTCCAATTCTTTAAACTGATGCAACATCACCTACAAGACTTTTCGGAAGAGATGGTTATTATCGGAGGAGATTTCAACTGCTCCCTGTCGGACAAAGACAAAAAAGGTGGCAACCCAATCACTAAGAAAGCGTCTGTAATTAAGGAAATCGAACAGCTGTGTAGTTGCAATAACTTAATTGATATCTGGCGTCATCTTAATCCCCAACTCGAATCCTTTACCTGGAGGAATAAGTCCACAAAATACAATGTAGGCTAGATTTCTTCCTAATCTCAGAAAAACTCGCCGACCTCGTCGCGTCTTGTAAAATCTTTCATGCACCTGAAACCGATCACTCCGCGATTTCGTTGCATCTTCAAGCCAAAATTAAACAACAAAATAGAGGCCCAGGTTTCTGGAAGTTCAACAATTCCTTACTAAGAGATGAAACTTATGTCAATGAATTACGTAAGAATGTAAATTTGTATAAAGCCAAATGTGAAAGCATTGACGATAAAGGCTTGAAATGGGACCTTATAAAAATGGAAATAAGAGGTTTCACAGTTAAGTACTCCAAATTGAAAGCTAAGAGACGCAAAAACGATGAACTGTTACTTCAAAACAAAATAAATGAACTTCAACTAAAATTGGAAAGTAACCCAAATAACAGCCAGTACCTAAATGATCTATACGCGGCAAAATTACGCCTGCAAAAAATCATGCACTTTAAGACAAAAGGTGCAATCCTCAGAAGCAAAGTAAGATGGTACGATGAAGGTGAACGCAACTCTAGATACTTCTTCAATCTTGAAAACCGATGTCAATCCAAAAAAAATATTGACAAACTGAAAATAAACGATAACACTTTTATCTACGATCAATTTGCAATTCTAGATAAACAAAAACAGTTCTACGAATCAATTTACCAATCCAGAGAAAACGACAATAACAACTTCCAAGATTCCGTATTCTTCAAAGTCGAAAACATATCCCCATTATCTCTCGACGACCAAAAACTATGCGACGGTTCCATCACAGAAGCTGAATGTATAAACGCAATCAACGGATTTAAAAAAGATAAAACGCCGGGCACCGACGGTTTTTCTGCGGAATTCTACCAATTTTTCTGGCCCGAGCTTCGAGCCGAAATGTTATCAAGCTTCAACTTTGCCTTTCAAACCGGATCACTCTCGATCAGTCAACGCCGAGGTGTTATTTCTCTCATTCCCAAAAAAGACAAGGACAAATCATTATTAGAAAATTTGAGACCGATTTCGTTATTGAACGTAGACTATAAGATACTTACCAAAATCATTGCAAAAAGAATTGAAAAAGTCTTGCCCAAAATTATCAATCCTAACCAAACAGGTTATGTAAAAGGTCGCTTTATAGGCGAGAACATAAGACTGATCCAAGATGTCATGTTTCTGACAAAAAACGCGAACACGCCCGGAATCGCAATTTTCTTAGATTTTCGCAAAGCCTTTGACACAATTGAATGGAACTACTTATTATCCGCTCTCAGACTGTTTAATTTTGGACCCGATATTCAAAGATGGATAGAGGTTATTTATCACAATGTCTCTAGCTGTGTCCTGAACAATGGTCACGCTTCACCTTTTTTCCAACTCCATCGAGGCGTTAGGCAAGGATGCCCTCTGTCTGGTCTTCTTTTCGTGATCGGTATTGAACTTCTTGCAAGGGCTTTGCAAAACGATAACTCTATCAAAGGCGTTAACATTGGCAAAAAAGAAATAAAACTCTCGCAATTCGCAGACGACACTACAGTGTTTGTAAGTGACCAAGCTTCCGTGTCAAATCTGCTAAAACTGCTATGTAAATTTAAACACGCATCCGGTCTGGAAATCAATACAACCAAAACAGAAGCAATGTGGCTAGGTGCCTGGAGAAATAGAACAGATACACCTTATAACTTCAAATGGCCGCAGGAACCTATCCATGCCCTTGGCGTTTTCTTTTCTTACAATTCTGTTGATGCAAACAACCTGAATTTTGGAGAAAAAATCCGCAAATTAGAAAAAACGCTTAATAGTTGGAAAAGAAGGAAACTTACACTACACGGCAGGATAAAAATAGTGAAGACACTAGGTTTATCAAAATTGATTTACAACACCTCCGTGTTAGTAATTCCAGAGTGTTATGTGAAAGAAATTAACAATCTTACATTTAATTTTATATGGGAAGGAAAACCACCCAAAATAAAGAAAAAGACCATTATTAGTGACATTAAACGTGGTGGTCTTAAGATGTTAGATTTTGAAATTATGGACAAAGCACTCAAAATTGCCTGGATTAAACGATTAACTGATCACGACGATGCAACTTGGAAAATTATCCCAGAATTCGCAGCTACTGATTACGGCGGCCTTTCTTTCCTAATAGAATGTCAGTATGACGTAAAGCAACTCTCTCTTGACAATCTCCCACCCTTTTACCACACCTTACTAAAGTATTGGCAAGAATACAATCATGACAATTTTTCAAAAAACACCGATATCCGAAACAAAATAATCTGGAATAACAGTCGTATCCTAATTGGAGGAAAGCCATTATTCTACAAGCCTTTATTCCAAGCTCAGGTCATTTCGATTAAACATCTCCTTAATGAAAACAACACGTTTCTCTCTTTCGACGAACTCAAACAGAAAGTGAACATTAATATTCCTTTCACACTTTACTATGGCCTCATCACATCCATTCCAACAGAATGGAAAAAGATATTAAGAAATCAAAACAACTGTTCCCAAACGGTAAATTCAACCCTTGTTCCACTCCATGAACCCCCATCAACACGAACCGCCTACTCTTTTCTTCTGAACAAAGCAATAAGTCCACCTACTTCAGAGAACAGAATCTTAAATTATGGTTTCACCAAAGAAAATATTCACAAAGTGTATACATTTCCTTTCTTGATAACCAAAGACTCTAAACTAATTGCCTTTCAGTACAACATCACTCACGATATTTTACCAACTAACTCAAGCCTTTTTCGAGCTGGAATTACTGAAAGCGACACTTGCACATTATGCAAAACTGAAAAGCAAACAATTAACCACTTACTGTTCCACTGTACTGAATCTACCGTTTTTTGGAAAGAATTCACCAGCTGGTGGCTCCTAAAATTTAAACAAGCTATCACGTTGACCGAATGCGTCGTTCTCTGTGGATATCATAACAATATCAACAACAAGCAGGCACTAAATGTCACTCTCCTCCTCGGTAAATATCACATTTTTGCTACCAGCTCATTCGACGGCAAGCTTTCTTTTGACAGCTTTCTTCTCCGCCTCCAAAACCACCTAGAGATTTTAAAACAAAGTTATACAGCCGCAAACAAATCACATCAATTTTTATCTATATACGGCAATCTGTTGTAATCCATTGATTCACTTCTGTTCCAACAAATTCTGCGTCATCTTACTAAAATAGACGCATTTGCTTTAGTTTGTTTTTTTCTGCTGTTTGTTGTTTTTTTTAGAATTAATATAGTCATTACAACGTTGTCAGCATTGCTAAAGTAATGTAGTCATCGTAAAGTGGTATGTATTGTAAAAGGTAATGTATTTTTTTTCTGTAACTAAAAACTAAAACAGAGATTTGTAATTAAGTGAGTTTAAGTGTTAATAAATGTCATTGCAAAAAAAAAAAAAAAAAACGTTGTTACCTAGCTGTTTTTCAGTTTCGAGCGAACACGTTGTTTCACAGAGCAAATGGCAAAGTGCAGATTTGGACCTCCTAAAACAAGCGAAGAGGAAAAGTGTGTGGCCAGCGCAATTCTGACGTGTGCATTTGGTCTGATAAAATTTCTAACGTCAGTGCCAATTTAGGTAGGAAGTGTACAGCAAGGTTGAAAGTGAACCAAAACATGAGGTCGCCACCATCGAGCGAGAATTTAAATTTAGAAAAAGAATGGGCTTTTCTAGACCTGTTTTTGGTAGTTTAACAATTGTACCGTTACATTCAACGTTAGCAGTAAATAATTTAGGTTTAAAGTTTGTTTCGTAAAATGTGTGATTAAATAAAGTTGTTTATCGCCACGTGTTTTTGTTGCTTTATGAATATGCAGATTAAGAAATCGTTTCAAACACGGGTTTCTTTCAAGGCCGTGTTTTCAACTCGTTTTTCATTGGGTTTCTAAACTCATCCACCTGACCAGAATATGATGCTCTGGTTGGGTAAGACCTGCATGAATAATTAATGAGTTTGAGAAGGCTAATTGAACAACGCCGCCTCCGAGATACCAATCGAACTAATATTCAGCCGAGTGTAGCCTGGGCAAAACTTAACGCCAATTGGATAAGGGGCAAAGGAAGGGGGTTGGGTTAGATAAAAAAAATGATAACATTCCAGGCTAGGTCAGGGAATCCCCCCTCCCCCATCTTTTCCGGAAGAAAAAAAAAATCACCAGTTACATAAATCGAGCTGTTCAAAGCTGCGGCTACGTTTTTGGAAATACGGACAGATATTACAGACGATTAAGTTACGTGACATTTCTGTTCAAAAATTATTACTGCACAATATCTAAAAGTAAACTGCTAAGCGGCACCGAACCCAGCTTTAGGCAGGCACTGATTTCAAATAACTCAGTGTCACTTGTACTCTACAAGAGAGAATTGAGGGTAGGGACAAAAAACATAGGGGCGGACGAAGGCAGGTGAGGGGGAGGGGGGGGGGGGTAAATATGTTTACATCCACTTGAAAAAAAAAACCCTAACCAGACGGCAAGCTAAACAAAAAGAAAAAAAAACCGACATCAGCCGTGAACAGCACAGTAAACAAGCCAATATTAAACAGGGGAAGTTGTGAAAAGTTACACCAAAATTTTCGGTTTGCTGACCCGGTTTTCATAACTTCAGGTATAATACAATTTGGCTTATCGTATCGGTGTGAAATTTACCAAAGAAATAAATGAAACTTCTTAAAGTCATTGCATCATATTTTTTTCAGAAAATCTGTTACCATGGCAACCATATAACGCATTCAGTTGCTCCCCCAAAATTGAAAGCTATTGTGTTATTAAGAGAACAGGTCAGTGAAATCTTCTCAAACTCTTATATTACATGTTATTAGGAATGATCTTCAAAATATGTAAGCTTAAAAAAATTCTGTAGGGCAGATTAAAGGAAAAATACTTTTCGATTATAGCTTTTTTAATTATTTTTTTTCCCACCTACAGAATTTTTTTAACAATTGCTATATACACGCATCCAATTAACCTTAGTTGTCACCAAAAATTTGAAAAAAATTGATCAACCGGAAGCGCAAATATTGGCGCACGAAGTTCGAAAACATTAAAAAGTCACGGTCAACTAGATCCCACTTTACGCATGCGCGAAGTTGTTCACGCGCGAGCAATAGAGTTCCCGCGCATGCGAAACGACCGGCCTTCTATCCAGACGTATTTGTGAAAAGACCATTGCAATGTTCTCTTATGTTGTTTGTGATTTGTGGCTTCGACGTCCTGGATTCTGGAGTCCATGGAGTCATCTCTGATCTGTCTGCCTCAAGAATTCACTTATTACTTTCGAAGTGGTGTATGGTTTTGAACAAAATCGCGGCTTTGTTTGTCCCTCGTGGCGCCTTGCTCAGCACTGCCAGAAGTCCTTCTTTGCCAGCCTTCCTGAATAGATTTTCCAAAGCTTGGTAAGCTAGTCCGCTGCCGCAAGTTCTGTATATGACACTTTATTTTACTACCCCATTGTCCCTTTCTGGATGGTAGAGTTTGTTTTTAAATGTTTGCATGCGTTCAAAGCGCTCATCCAAGAATTTCATGTCAGCGAAAGCATGGGAGCAGGGCTTGAGATTGCTATTATTTAAAATTTGTGCGATCGTTAAATTGAATGGTGAATCAGAGAGAATCTTATGAAGGGCTGTGACATCTTCCAAGGCGCCATGTGCATCAAACTTCTGAAAAAGGATCTCAAACTCTGCGGAGAGATTTGGTTTGCAAGTTGTCCCTTCAATTTGTAGGGACGTGTTTCCAGCCTTTATTAGTCAGCGGATAAGATGGAGGCTATCAGAGAAGAAAAGATCCCGTAAAGGTCAGTCCACCGCTACCAAGCAAAGTTGGTGTGTCAAATGTTGTGGAGTTGTGTCCAATGAGAACAGTATGAGAATCACTCTCACAACTGGAAATGAATTGTGTGAAGTTTCCAAGGCATTGTGTAAAAGAAATAGAAAGAACAGGATTGTAGTTGTCTTTCAGCAAAGTTCTTTTACCTCTTATTGTTTTCATAGATAATCCATTGATAAGAGAAGCATGGTGACTGATGTTGCATGTAGGCGGGTTGTACTCGTTAAAGCAATTCCGAGATTTGGTAATTGCAGAGCTGGCAAATCTGTGCACCTTTTCCAGTCGAAGTTGCCTCAGTGTCAAAAATAATAAATTCATAATTGATGGTGCTCTGATAAGATATTTGTGGATAGGTTAAGCGGGACGTAAAGGGTGGAACCAATTTCTCGTACTCTGTTAACTGGCTCGTTGTTAGACTTCTTATTAATGTTGATAATTCTGCCAAAAACCGTTGCTATGCGTTATGTCTAAGTTGGGTCCAATTCTAGTTTGATAGATGGTGCCTTCTTGTTCTTCCTTCTTTGCGTTGGAGCTCAAATGATTGTTTTTCAGTTGAGACCGTCGTTTTTGGTAACTGATTGAGGACTTACTTATTTTCTCCTTGATTGTTTTTTGGTCAATTACTTTACACTACTTTTTGCAGTGTACTCCTGGTACAATGTTTATGATTTCCAAAGTTTGGCACACATAACTTTGCCCCTCGTTTTTCTGGCTTATGCCACAAGCAATTCGAAAACTGTTACTCTCGCTACCTCCATAAAATCTAATTTTTGGGTTTTTCGATCCAACAGAATTATTTAAGCTTTCATTTCTTTGTGAATTGGCAGCCGGGGTGAGTTTCTTTACGACGACATCTGTTGAATACCAGTTAAAAATTGTTGTAAGTGTTCTTTCAAGTTCATCGCCATGTAAATCATTTCCGAAAGGTAGCCCATTGTGTTCGTAGTTTCCCCGATTCTACTTGTAGTGACACCACATATCACTGCAATTTTGATACTTCCCAAAGGCATGAGGAACAATGTTTTGGATGGCAGTTTTAAGTGACTGGGGGTTGTTCTTGTTCTGTGCTATGCAATAATCGAAGCATTTTCCTAAATACCCAATTCCTTTGTCAGAGAGTTTGGAGCAGCCAGAAAACTTTTTACTTCATCTCAGTGAAATAAAGCTTTGAGACAAAAGACCTTTTTGTATGCACTGTATACTTTGTAAGGAACTTCATCTTTGATATGAGCCTGTGTTCAGTGTGGCATAATCATCACCAGTGTAGATGCTGTACTTTACATCATGTTTAATCGCACTCTGAAAAAGATCGACAGCAACATCAGGCTCAATGCCTTTAGAAGATCCTGCGTGGTTCTTGCAGCAGTCATGATTTGACAATTTAAGGCTCTTACCAAGTTGCCAAGGAATTTGCAAAAAGTGGCTAGGGGCCGGTTCCAGCTGTTGTGGCTCAAGCAGTTGCTTTAGTCAATATGTAGCCTGCGTGGCAGGCGTCCGAAGGGGAGGGGAAGGGGAAAGAAGAGCGCATGAAGCGCGAGAACAGACGCGTGAGGATCGCGGTAGGGGACGCCTGCAAGGACGCTATTGTTTTCTTCATTCCGCCCTCTAATTAACTATGCAAAACCGACTCAACTGTGGAATGTCTGGCTGTCAAAATCATCCAATCAGAATCACATCAATTCTTTCGTGACAAAATCTGGAGGCGCCAATGAGTTCTCGTATTTCTTGTTTTTGTTGTTTTGCACGAAAAATTACCTTAGCTTCGGACGTTGGGAATAGCGACAAGACGCCGGGCCAGAAGAAAGCAATTGTAACAATGTATGTCTGTATAAATCCAAAAGTAACATATGGCAAATATGTGGCTAAAGCTCGTGGAAATATATTCAAACCGTCGGAGAGAAAAGAAATATTCGGAGTTGTCTTAAGCGAATCTCTGAAGAGCTTTGGGATAGCGATAACAGTGATTGCTTCTTACATCGATTCGCAGTCGGCCTGCAGTGCCTGTTCATGTTTCAACTGTATGCGACTCAGAAGCCACTAAACTGCTACTCAGTAGTGTTCTTCTTCAATGATTGTAGAAATCGCTTATCTGTGACACTTTCCGCCGATGCACAGACAACGTCAAATGTGCCCCCTTCGATGTCTTCCAAACAAACTAGCTTCTGAGCTAAATATCAGGCAGTAAATTTCATGGCCTCGACTTCAATAATCAGGTCGCTAACAATTCTGAAAAGAGGCGTTATTACTAACATCGGCTAACCTATGATGAATTAGTTCGAAACGATCTCTAGATTTATCCGCCTGGTTGAATATAAATGTAAGAAGACCTTGATGGTTTCGAATGACAGGTCGCTGACCAATCAGAAGGATGAAGTTAGGTAATTCATTAAATCTGACCAATCAGGATTTTTACGTTCGTCTGGTGGACGTAAAAACAAAGAAAACAATAGCGTCCTTGCAGGCCGTTCCTTCTCCCTCCGATCCCGCGCTCATTTTGACTTTCCTCACTCCCTTTCTACGGCCTGCCACGCAGGCTAAGTCAATATGCTGTTTTTCAATAGCATTTCCAACTTCTCTTTCTCTGGCCTTATATGTAACATGATTTATTGAGAGAGTATTAAGTGCTGCTTTTATAGCGCTAAGGTGGGTGTGGCCAATTCCAGCACTTAGGGTGGCAAGGGCTGCTCTGCTGTTAATGTCAAAGGCATTTAGTCCTCTGCTGCCACATCTCTGTGTTTTGGATGTTAACACTGTTTTTTTGTTTTTTTGTTTATTTTAACATTTTTTTTTTATTTCACAGTTAACACTGCGTTGCTATTTCCACAAAAGGGGCAGTTTACTATAAATGTACTGGCCAGTCCACTTTTAGTTTCATTGTAAATTTCTGTGAAGGGCAGTTGGCCTGACAGCAACACCAAAAAAAAAAATAGGTCGGCAATGCGCACTTGGGTCTTATGCTTTATGCTAGTATGCTTTTATTCCCTTTGGGTTGGAATTCTGTTTTCAGATGTCAGTATTTGGAAGTTTAACTGCTGCAAGTGAGAAGGTAGACAAGCCCTTAAGATTTTTAAGTGGGAAATGTATGGTAGAATACTGTTTACTTTATGCTCACTTTATTCTCTAATAATAATTTATTTAGCTTTCAGTCTGAATGGGACATAACACAACATATTTCTATTTAGACCCATTTTGTGTGCCATCCTAGTATAACTCTCTGAATTTGGCACTATTTACCCATGTCAAGTGAACTTGCACACGTTGTGTCAAGAGGTTTTGCTGCTTTGATGACTCAGAATATTTAAATTCATAACTGTGCACTGTGGCATCGTCAGTTGTTTTTTGAATAGTTGGCTCCATCCAAAAAGTACACTAGGCAGTAAGGTTTGGGTAAAAAACATGCCGCGAAGCAGCTAGGCAAGATGTACACTGCGTATCATTTGTACATCTGTTGGTGATTTTCCCACTTTTAATCATTGTTATTTGGAAGGTATAACAATCTCTGATATTCCCCAGTTTTAGCTGGGGAATATTGGGTCATGTGATAAGACCAATCCTGTGCAGTTGAAATATTTGATGGATTATAATATTGTTATAATACTATTGTGTTTATACCATGCCATAGAAAAAACAGCCAATCAGAATGCAAGAAATCTGTTGTATATTTAACAATTATCCTGCGAAATCGCGCGGAATATCGTCTGATACTTAGCCGACTCGGCCTACGGTCTCGTCCGCTAAAATCAGACGATATTCCGCAAGATTGGGCAGGATAATTGTTTTATTATTCAACAAATTGATAACAAAATTGATCTCCAAGCTCGTACCATTTTTAAACCTTTCTGTCAACATTTTTTCACTTCACTTTTTCTTCCCAGGTACGAAGCTAAGTATATCGCCGGATATCCGTCACCTACGGATGACAGATATCGAGAGCATCATGACCATATTTGGATAGTGTTACAATTTGTTGAATAATAATTGTCAATATTCCACCAAACCTTCCCATCGATCAGTGCAATTTAACTGCATCACACCCAACCTTCCCATCTGGCTACTGTATTTTCTATAGCATGGTATAAAATAGCTATGTAACCCTTTCTCATGGTATAATTTTGGAATGTCCCACTTGTCACTTATATTTTCTTGGTATACACACTCACCTAAAGTATATAACTCTAAAATGTTGCATAACTAGCAGGTGTTCTATCTCTTCCACATTGTATTTGTATTTTGTTTATAATAAGGCAATAAAAAATGTTTTCATCTTTCTCTTCTTGGGCTTATTTCATGAAGTATGCTTTAATACAATTGTCTTTTTAAATGCGATTTATTACCAGTGGGGATAAATAATTTTATGCAACCTGAGCCGTGGTTAGTTTCCCGGATGGAGTTACTTCCGGGCCCTAAATAAAGTTTGATGTAAGCACGTGAGCATCAGGTTACAAGCCTCTTTCATAGAAGCTTCGGTGAAGGGCAAGTTTCTTCCCACCCACTTTGCTCCCCCCCCCCCTTTTTTTTGTAGAGTTATCTGTAGTACATTATCACATTCGTAGGTCACGTGAGGCGTGTTTGCCCTCACCTTTGCTGGGAATAGGTACGTATTTCCAGTTCGTTGTATTTTGAGATGTTCTCACAATAAACGGCCACTTAACTTAGTGGCCAAATTATGGCAAAGATTTGTGTCAGATTAGTTCTCTTCCCAGCAAACCGAGCTTGGCCTTAGCAATGCGCATTGCAAAACACAGTCCGTAGCGACGGAGCAGGGTGCATAAAAACTTTAAAACCCAGTGGAGCCCAAAAAGAAATTACCATTTTACAACAGCAGTAGCTTCCTGACTACAAGCAGAAGTGATGTTTTGTCTTACAATAAATTTGGCAATTACTATGCACACAGAAATCCAAGGATTTGAAATGTTTGATATTTTGCACTTTCTTGGCTTGGGTCTCATAAAATTTAATGGAAAAAAAGGTTATTTTCAAGTTTCTTTCATATTTTAACCTCATGTTTGGAATATGGTTGTATTGTGTCGTTTTTTGTGTTTATAAATTTAGAAAATTGCTATATCGCTTTAAAAAAGGGAGTATACTTATTTCCAGTAAAGTACAGACAACAACAATACTTAATTTCACCCCATAATTATTACAAGAGAAAAAATATATATATCTATATATACAACAGATAATAGGGGTGCTGGCTGCTCGAAATAACCTAAAAGTTAAAAATGCCAGGCAGCTAGTAGCACTTAACTGAAAAAAACTAGAGTCAGCAGATGGGTAGATGTTGGATCAATGATATGAAATATTATAGGACCTGGAGTTTCCTCCGCATCATTTGCAATGGGATGTAAACATTGTAGCATATCATTTGCATAAACCAAACCATCACCTCATTCCGGAACTTGTAATATCCAACAAGGTCTTTTGTTTGCAAGTAAATAAAAAACATTTAAAGATAAAACGTCATATTCCAAGATCGGTCTCGCACACGTGAAGAAGCACCCTTGGCTTTGACAAAATTGTCGTCACAGCTGATCCTCCGGTATTGTTCGATTGTAATTGTTCCTACACTTGACTAGCAGCTAATAACACAGACAATAGTAGTGCAAGACTCTTACTCAGTGCGATTATTTTTGGGAGTACTATAACTCTTTCAGTTTGAGGTGTAAACCACAGCGATAGTCCAAGCCGATAGATACTTGCTTGTGAGGGCTTGTGCCAATCGTGACTCTGAGAAAGCTTACTTGTGAGATGTGGTGCACCCGCACCGGATTTAAACCCAATGAATGTGGGCTTGCGAAAGCGTCTAGCTTCAGTGCAATCTGCACTAAACACAAGGCGAGTCTAGATATATGTTGCCTTTCCTTGCCGAGGAAACTCTGCACTGCATCACCTGAATGAAATAACAGAAAACAAACAAGGCAAAGCAGTGCAGTTAATTTTCGATTCGAAATGAAAGAAAGCCAATCATAAACAGCACGATAGAGCAATTTTGTAACAGAACATAACGTACCTTGAACAAATACTACTAATTGCGACGGAAAGTTCTTCACAATTTTCCCAGCACCGGGAAAACACTGCGACTACATCGCGCTGGAAGCAATGGCCGACGAAAGAACTTGAAAACAACTAGTACCCAGACTACTTGTACTCTCGGAGATCTGTCACGTGTCATCTCGTCCTCAAAGTGACAATCAAGATCGCCTCCATTCTCGTCCCCAGAGCCCACGATCCTTCTGGCCTGCGGCAGGAAATCGAGAGCTCTGGGAGCAACCATTTCAGGCATGCGCCATGGCATGAAATAGATGCAGACTGAGACTGCGCAGTGAACCGGATAACCAGAATTCGGTTATTTCCCATTGTTATTTCAAAATGGATGCTCCCAGAGCTCTCGTTTTTCGACCGCTGGTCAAGGGGAACGAGGCTCTGGGAACGAGATTGGATCGCCTCTGACTTAGGGTCTTTATGCAAAGCATAAGACCCAGAAAACGAACATATTAGCGTATCTTTTTCATTACAGATAGTATGCACAAATTAACTCGTCCCATATATTAATAGCAATTGTAGTAAGATGCACAATATTGAATGTATTAGTTAACCCATGTGTCCACCTTCTCCTTACTAATACTTTTATTGAAAAATTAATATATAGAGGATATTACACGGTGGCGAGAAGATATGAATTTTATGTTCGAGTGGCAAGAACAATATCACACGAGTGAGTGCAGCGAACGAGTGAGATATTGTTCTTGCCACAAGAACATAAAATTCATATCTTCGAGCTAACGTCACGTTGTTATATATTATCGTTTTAACTTTTATCATCCTGACTTGATAATGGCGTAGAGTAACGCCGAAACGTCGTCTGCTTTTTAGAATTTTTTAAAATGTTTTTAAAGAATCTTTTAGCATTTAACTTTTTGATAAAATGTTTTTCCAAATCGCTCCTGTTACGTACGTTAAAACGCGACAATCAACTGCACCTCTTCAGACGCTTGGAAAAGTGCAGTATTCGACTCGTCAAATGTGAAGGCGCCATCGATTTCTTACGACTTTGTCAGAATTTCGACGTTATTCCAACTTTCGCAAAAGTCGACGCTACAAGATCCAATAAGTGGAAGAAATCTTCTTCTAATTTTGAAAGAGGAATCGTCGAAGAGGAGTTGAAAGGCAAATTGTCCCAGATCAAACAACTGAAAGAAAACTTCATTAACAGCCTGCGTGACTTACGCGAAACTTGCTCGGCTTTCAAATGTGTCGTCATTATCAAAATACTTCGGTCGCTGCAAAGAACTCAACTTCAAGAGATGATGAAGTGTCACACCAAGAAGCTTTCTCGACTAATATCCAAGGACCTTGACATAGACGAACACATCAACAACCTTTCCTCATGTCACTTATCTTTCTTCGAGAAGCTTATTTTATGTAGAGGTCTTAAATTCTCACTTCCTCAGCACTGCTCTAGCAAAGATATCCAAGCTAGCTTCGAAAAAGCATTTTGGAAATTAGAGC
>JAHPZR010051297.1:0-11109 GCA_019787425.1 Platygyra sinensis | reverse complement strand
ATAAAGACGTGCGTCGCTGCCGTCCGCCCATCTTTCTGCTCTGTTTTTGGCAAATGGCCGTTTATTTCGGTCAATTTTTGAGCAAAAGGAAAAGCAGATCTTCAGCCTCTTCTGACGAATCAACTCTTTCGCCGGAAATAAAAAAAACCAAGCCATACTCCTCGCCAAAGCATCACGAAGACGAAATAATGACAGCTCTCAGTATGACACAAGATGTTGGTGCAACTCTGCAAGCAATCCTAGCAAAGTTGGAAAAGCTTGATTCAATAGAATCAGCTGTGAAGAAAATTGAAGTCAATCTCGAGAAACGAACCCAAAGGCTAGAAGTTTTTCAAACAACAGCGAAGAAAGATATTGACGATCTAAAAGAAGGGATCAACTTCACCGGACAACAACTCCAAGATAAGACAGAAGCTGTGGAGACTGCTCATCGACTCTATGAAACTCAATTAGCAGAGCTGACGAAAAGATGCCAGAAAAACGAGGATTTGTTAGATGAGATCCACACAAAGAATCTTTACTTAGAAGCCTACTCTCGCCGGGAGAATATTAAATTCACGAACATAGAAGAATCGACAGAAATAGGCGGCCGCTCTGGTGAAGACACTGAAGAAGTTCTTCGGAATTTTTTGGAACGGGATCTCGGCTATCGGAATGCAAGGAACATAGAAATTCAGCGAGTACATCGCATCGGAAAAAGCAAGGATGGAAATCCGCGCCCTATTCTGGCCTGCTTCCTTAGGTACAAAAACTGTCAACAGATCCTTTTACTGGGGCACCGGCTTAAAGACACTAATTTTCAAATGTTCCGAGATCTTCCCCAGGAAATTATTACCCGCCGCAAAGTACAGATGGCAGCTTTTAAGGATGCCAGAAGAAATGGAGTTGCTGCCTCTTTCAGCCAATCTCAACCGGATAAACTGTACATCAGAGGTAAACTGTGGCCGGTCGGGCAAAAATTTACTTGTTAATTAACATTAGATACAAACTTTGTTCAGATTGACCTGTAAATTCAATCTCTTGCAGTTGTATTTTTGCCAACATGCTTTTCTCCAATTAGAGGCGGTCGGCAGCCCAAACGGCCTAATAGAGCTGCAGGCTTTTCTCTTTTATTCTATTTTGGTTTTTTTTACTGTAGCAAGCAATCAGGATGCCTAATTTCTCCACCATAAGTCCGTTAGTAATTTTATTCATTTTGTGTGTGTTTTCGTTTTATCGTCTCTTGGGCATAGAAACTTATTTAAGTAACAATAGCTTAAAGGCATGTGGTAATTTAAATGTCTTTTATGGTGAAAATGCAATATAGTCAACACAGACTCCTTTTTCACTCACAATACAACAGATCTGAAAATAGTTTCCCTCAATGTCAGGGGATTGGGAAACAATGCCAAAAGGAAAGAGGTGTTTAAAGTGCCCATAACCCCAAAAATTGTTTTTCACTTAGTGAAATCTTTGTATTGAATTAGGAAAAATATCGCAAAAATTTTTGCATTTGGTTGAAATCCGAATTTTTTATGAATTTTTTGAGTGAGCGTCCTTTACAACACGACCGAGTAAACGGGAGAATGGACCTAGTGACGTCATTCCAGGCCTTTGCAGGCGTCGCTTCGGTTGTTGTACTTACGGGTTTGGTGTTTGCAGCGTCAAGTATTCTGTCTAAGGAACGTCGATTCTAGATCAAAAAACTTGTAAAATCGTATCTCTTGATAATGTCGTCCACCGTTGCTAGCTTTGACTCAAGCTCGGATTCCGAGACCGCAGGAACGGAGGTAGAATATGACTTAGAAGTCGAGGTCATGTCAAACGCAAGGGAACAGAAAGACACCTGAGATGATGATGAACCGGAATATGTCTATGCTATCGAGCCTTTAGCAGACGAGAACTGGCTAGCTGGATATGAGGCAGAAAGATAAAAAAGAACAAGAACTCGAAGAGAAACTATGTCTGGATGTGCCCTTTTCCTTGTTTGGCCAGTGGTTGCATCCGAAAACAACGCATTTATCTGGGATTTCCTTTCTTTGTACGGAAGCAAAGATTGTCCCAAACTAAAAAGTGATCAATGGCCTGGAATGATGTCACAAACTGCGCTATACCCAGACTACTTTAAGTGATTCTGCAGCTCGGTCGTGTTTTGAAAAAGCGTGCGTTTTTTGAATTTTAAAAATTCATAAAAAATTAGGGTTTCAACCGAATGCAAAAATTTTTGTGGCATTTTTCCTAATTCCATACAGGGATTACACTAAGTGAAAAACATTTTTGGGGGTTATAGGCACTTTAACTGGCTAAGAGCGAAAAAGCAATCTATGTATATGCTGCAAGAGGTCCACTGTACTCAAGACACTACCGATATATGGACTTGTGAATGGGGGTACAAAGCGCTCTTCAGCTGCTGCAGCAGTAATAAAGCAGGGGTTGCTATTCTTTTCAACAATAATTTCAATTTTCGGATCCGAATGGACGCTTTTTAATATGTGATATCGTTGCTGATAGCAAGCATCTGACTCTGGCTAACATTTATGCTCCGAACGAAGAAGATCCAAACTTCTTTCAGGTTTTCTTCGATCATTTGTCAAACTTTAGATGTGAGGAAATTATAATTGGTGGGGACTTTAACTTAGTTCTTGAAGTTGAAAAAGACAAGAGAGGTGGCCTTGCCAGAACACACAAGAACGCTTTAAAAGTGATTCAGGATTTCTCTGAAAATCTTGGTCTAATTGATATCTGGAGACTTTTTAACCCGGATGCAAGGAGATATACTTGGCGCCAAAACCAACCAGTCATACATTGCCGACTCGATTTTTTTCTTGTTAGTGAATCATCTTTATGTAATGTGACCCATGCAGATATTCTTCCTGGTTTCAAAACGGATCATTCGATGATTACTCTGAGTGTAGCTTTACACTCGAACCCCAGAGGTAATGGTTTTTGGAAGTTGAATACGTCCCTTTTATCCGAAACGAGATATGTCCAAGAAATTAAAACAGCAATTGAAAACACTGTGAACCAGTACAAAGACGACACCTCGGTGAATCCAGCTCTACTTTGGGAAATGATCAAATTAAAGGTGCGAGAGAAATCAATATCTTATGCTGCATACAAAAATTTGACAACAAGGAAACGTGAAGAAATGTTGGAACGCGAAATTGCTTTATTACAAAGACATTTAGATAATTTATACAATATTAATCCCTCATACCATATTGTTGCAGAAAGAATTTTTACCTTAAAGAAAGAACTGGAAACCATTTTAGAGTATCGGACCAAAGGCGCCATCATTAGGTCAAAGTCGCAATGGTATAACGAAGGCGAAAAGAACTCCGCATATTTTCTAAATCTCGAAAAAAGGCACTGTAAACAAGGAGCAATTAGTCAATTAAAAATTAATGACACTGAATTTGTCACCACAGATAGAGATATCTTATCTGAATGCACGACTTTCTACAAAAACCTTTACACCTCAAAAAAATCCGATAGCCTCCAGTCAACACTCTTCTCTGAATTGAGCTCCGCTTCTTTGACCAATGAAGAACAAACTTTATGTGAAGGCCCTTTAACCCAAACGGAATGTTTGGAAGCCCTGAAGAAGATGGAGTCCGACAAAACGCCAGGCACGGATGGACTTCCTGCCGAATTTTATAAAGTTTTTTGGAAAGACATCTCTTCTTTTTTAATCTCGGCACTCAACTATGCTTTTGACTCTGGCTGCCTCTCAGTGACACAAAGACAAGGGGTTATAAAACTAATTCCTAAAAAAGATGCGCAACTATACTTCATCAAAAATTGGAGACCTATTACCCTTTTGAACACCGATTACAAAATCGCAGCAAAATCTATTGCAAACCGAATTAAATTAAGTATTGGAAATGATAAAATTCTGGTACCAGGAAAAGAGCTAAAATGGCCAAAAGACAAGGTTAAATTCCTAGGTCTATGGGTTTCAACACAGCCCAAACTATCTGCCTCTTTAAACTATAACGAGAAACTTGAAAAAGTTAAAGAACTCCTAAGATGCTGGAAATACCGCCGACTCACATTGTTAGGGAAAATCTCTGTTATCAAATCACTAATTGTCTCCCAATTAGTTTATCTACTCTCGCCTCTTCGCTCTAACTAC
Source organism: Platygyra sinensis (assembly GCA_019787425.1). Taxonomy (NCBI): domain Eukaryota; kingdom Metazoa; phylum Cnidaria; class Anthozoa; order Scleractinia; family Merulinidae; genus Platygyra; species Platygyra sinensis. Next base: position 6,995 of record JAHPZR010051297.1, on the reverse strand, counting down.
AAGGTTTTAAACGAAATAAACGATTTACTCTACACTTTTCTATGGAATGGTAAAGGCGACAAGATAAAACGGAAGGTAATGATTAACGACTTCGGTGCTGGTGGAATAAAAATGGTTGATATTAGCTCCTTCAATAAATCCCTCAAAACCACATGGATTAAAAAATATTTAGATAACAACAACAAGGGAAAATGGAAAATCTTTTTTGATATAACCTTCAAAAAATATAGCTGTCAAAACTTTTTTTCCTACAACCTCAACGTTAGAGACACCGTATCGTTAATAACAACTTCGGACGCCTTTTTAAAAGAGCTATTAGAAATTTGGGCAGAAGTAAACTTTGAACCCGAAATAGCATCGAAAGATCACTTTTTAGACCAACAACTTTGGCACAACTCCTTAATAAAGATAGCTAACAAAACAGTTTTTTTTCAAAATTGGTTCACTAAGGGAATAACTCGGGTGAAACATCTTTTAGGACCTGACAACAACTTTCTCTCGTTAAATGACTTTCGCTGTAAGTATGAAATAGACCCTCGCCCTCTCAGCTTCTATGGATTAATATCGGCTGTAAAGGCTCTCCGGATCGATTCTAATTTTCAAGATTTGCAGAACACCAACCACGAAAAGGAGCCACTTACAACAAGAATTCTAGAAGCCAAAAAAGCAACTACATTAATATACAAAATACTGATTGGTAACAAGAGTTTAACCCCAGAGTCAAGTCAAAAGAAGTGGCTAGAGGATTGTGGCCTACCAATAGACGACAACATAAATTGGGCTGCTGCCTATCTTTTAGCTAAAAAATGCACAAAAAGCACTAAACTGATAGAGTTTCAGTTTAAATTCCTACATAGACGTATATCAACCAATAAGTTCTTATTTAGAATAGGTCTAAGGGGCGACGGAAATTGCAGTTTTTGTCAAACTTCCTTAGAGTCAATAATTCATCTTTTTTGGTCATGCCGCCAAACATCTCACTTTTGGAATAGACTTATCGAATGGCTGAAAAACTTAAATTTACTCCCTAGAGAGTATACTTTGACAAATCTCACTGCCTTGGGTCTGAGGCCAGATAGCTCTCAATTTGCACTTCTTATTAATTACTGCTTTCTCTTAGCACGATATCACATATGGCTCGCTAAAACAAAAGAAGGTCATCCAAATCTTACGCATTTCATATGCACACTAAAATCACGATATGAAATAGAAAAAAGAAGTGGAGATACAAAGAAATGGAAACCTCTTGCAGGATATATGCGGATTTAATTGATATTTCAAATTATATTTTCTACACCTATCTGTACTTATCGCCTACTTATTAGTCTATTTCTAATCTCCTATCAGGTGCTCATCTCATGTCATCTATAATGTACCACATGCCTTTGGTCTGTCTTTTATGTCTCTATTTCAGTGTAAATTTAAGCTGTAATTAATTATCCATTCTTCGTCTATTTTTTCTTTGCCCCTTGTTGTCACCGTATTTGTTAGTGTATTGTAAGTCGAGTAGATATTGTAAAAAAAAAAATAATAAAAGAAAAAAAAAAATTACCTTTGCTCCGCTCTGAGGACAGGAAAGGGCAAAATCAAACTTACCTTCAAAAATACCTTCAGTTACATAAGTGTATTTAATAATACCATAGCTGGTAAATTTACACACTGAATTAATAACCATAAAACATGATCTAATCTAGCTGGGTGGCTTCTCTGACATATTAATGATAAAACGTAGAAATAAAAAAAAGATAAATAAATAAATAAAACAGACATCTAAAATAGTGTGTATGGCATGGTACACATTAGACAAAAAAATCAGTGTATAATTTCATTAAAACCGTGTACATTTTATGTTTTTGTTATTACCAGGACACTCAGGAAATGGACTTCAAAAAATTTTTGATGGCGGTCCATGGAGTTAACACCGATGAACTAAATAACTACGTCACCGTCATTTATGACAAAAATATGTTAGAAGTAAATATCTACGAAATTATGAAGGACAAATTTAACAGCATACAGAAGGCATTCTGGTTCGACACAAGAGAACAGAAGCCGCAACGTATCTATATTATGAAATAAAGTGACTTCTTTCTGATTTTCAAGAACCCTTGTGACAGAGCTAACAACATACATAGCACCAGTCTGAAAAATAGAATGCAAGGTAATTAACACCAATATAAATCAAAGGCTCCTGTGAGCAGCTCATGGAAGAATGTATCCTTGTGCATCTGTTTCAAAACGAGTCTTCATGTGAAACCTTTCATATAAGAGTGAAATACAGGAAAATAAAAATCTTTTGATCAAATGTGCAGAGGTTCTGATGTCCAAATATGGTTGGTTATTGACACCCTTAAGGTGGCTGAATTCATTCTCTGGTAAAATCATTTTGTAATAATTAATTGTGTATTACATATTTGAATAAACTTAGGCTCAATTACCAGCTGCTGTTCGGGAAAGGAGGAGGGTAGCCCAGACATGAGAGAGCACAGGCAGCCCAAGCGCGAGATGAGAGGAAATAATTAAATATAAATGAAACGTACGCGTACGTGACTCTTGCCTTCGAGCGGTGTTGTGTTACAAAGATGCGATTTACAAGGGTTTGTATGGGAACTTTACGGGTTTGCTTTAAATAGCTAAAATGTAAAGTTATGTGAATAAAACTGACTTACCTTACTTTCCTTTCGTATTCTTTGTTGTTTCACGGTGTTTGAGGCCGTTTTGAAGCGTTTTCAGCGAGTTAGCACTGGTGGTGGTGTCCCACTAGAAAAAAACACAAGGCTGGCTGGCTCAAAATCGAACCGTCGTGCTGCGAAGGCCAAAATATTCCCAAGGAATGGACGTAACCGCCTCAAATCACGATCAGCCGAAGCGTGAATAACTCGCTTCCCATTCCCTCGGTCGCTGGTTCACAAATCTCATCGCAACGGCCTGAAAAACGCTCGTTTACCAGCTCAAATCTGCCTCTTTTGCTGCTACATCATGCGTGAAGCCAACGGTGAGGATACCAGATTTGAAAATCGAAGCTTAGCGACCGCTCCGCTCGACAAAAACAACACTCGGCAGGGGTGGGAGGGAACTATTGCCTATATGAAAATCAACACCGTGTCGGGGTACACTGCGTCACATTTCACCGGAAACCGCTAACGCTTGATGGGTTATTTGAAACCCCGCGAAAAGCCGCGAATGCATTCGGAGCATATAAAATCTGGAAAAGTTAAGTGCCGTTCGCCGTTTTGTATTGTAAAGTAGTATCAGTTGTAGGGAATTTGACTCACTAGCCTTTATTCGCTTCTGCTACCTTTCGCTTTGAATACGACTTTTGTCCTGGAACCGATGATTCAAGGGTGAAATTTTTCCTTTGATGTCGCGATGATGAGTGAAAACCTCACTCCCGAACAAGCTGAAATTTTTCAGTTTGCCAGGAGTGGCCATAACATCTTGGTCACTGGTCAAGCTGGAACAGGAAAATCTCGAGTGGTAAATGTCATCCGTGATGACTGCAGGCAGCGTGGACTTAAAGTAGCTGTAATTTGTTCCAGTGGAATCGCTTGCCAAGTTTATGATCGAGGTGTTGCATCTACTGTCCACTCATACTATGGACTTGGTGCCGCAGATATGCCTTCCGGTCAACTTATCGATCGCGCAACAAGCAACGTAGGGGTTTCGGAAAAACTCAAAACAGTGGATGTGGTAATCTGGGATGAAGCAAGTATGTCGAGTGCTCGAATGTTGGAACTTGTGAATGCTTTGCATCACAGACTCTGTGAAGATGAGTCCGAGGAAGAGAGATTGCCATTTGCGGGAAAACAAATTATTATCGTTGGTGAGTTCTTACAGCTACGCCCAGTGCCGAGCTTGTTCGACTCGGGTTCCTTCATGTTCCTTTCACGCGTATTTGGATACGCCATAACCCATAGATTTCAACTCACCAAGGTATTGCGCCAATGGGATACCGTGAACACGATGTTCAAGAAATGTTTATCGGACGTCAGGCTAGGAACTTGTAGCCAGGAAACCGCCGCTTTTATTGAGAAGTTATCTAGAAGCCTGGATCCTCAATTGAAAAGCGTGGCAACTCACATTTTTTTTCAAGAAAAATTCTGTATTTCTTTTTAATCGTTCTGCCTTAGAAGAGCTCGACGGTGAGTTACTCCGCTTCGATGCCACCTTTGATGGAAAAGGCGAGAAGATGAAATTTCCGGGGGAAAAGACTTTGTTCTTAAAGCATGATTGTAAAGTCATGTTAGTGTGGAACAGATCAGATGCCTTAAAAAATGGAAGCATGGGAAGATTTAAGAGTGTAGACGGAAACAAACTGCTGGTTTACTTCGAAAAGGTCGGTACAGTTGGCATTGAAAGAGTTACCTGGATTCAAAGGAATCGCCAGGGTGAGAAAATTGGAAGTGTAAGTCAGTTTCCGATTATCCTGGGGAATGCTGTAACGTGTCATAAATCGCAGGGGTTGGAGCTCCCTGCGGTAGTTCTGCATTCATTGAAAGAATTTGTCCCCGGTTTAGTCTACGTTGCAATGTCCCGGGTCAGATCTGCAGATACACTGCAAGTATTAGCTTTCAACATCAACCAGATTTTACCAGCCGATCCAGAAGTAATTCTTCAGTGTAGCCGAGATGTTGGAGAATGCGATGCCTCTCTTCGTTGCTGCAGAAGGAGGATGGCTGCCGATGAAACCTTTTTTGATGTTCGCGACAGGTTTCAACCAGAAGATTTAGACGATGTCAGCGAAGACGGTTATCAGTTCCCCATAGATGTTTCAGATGGCATGGTGCGTGCTTACTTTGAGCTAGAAGACACTAATACCGGTGTTAGCATCGCTCAAATATATCAACAGATGGAAAGCCACGAATCAGAACTGTCCCGCCCGCCTCCAGGTTTAGACATGAGAGAGCTTCTATTAAAATTGAAGGTGGAAACGACTTATTCCGATTTCAGCGAAAACGTAAACGAAGTGGTAGATGTCCTGTTGGATGCCAGGTTTTCGGACAATGTGAAAGCATTCATTGACATTATGTGGTTCCATTCCTTCTGCGCCTTGGAGGCTCACATATTTGATAACTCTGATGATCTGGATGTCAAGGTTAGTAGATACGATTTTACGACAGCAACCGCTAAGTTACAGAAATTATTGGTTTCGCCCGAGTTTGACCAGTACATTCTATGCCTCTTCAATGCCTCCACCATTACATCAGCCCAGCGGTCAGTTGCTTGTGATATTGGAACTGCTCTGTACATGAAATTTCTCAATCACTTTTGGCTTTATCGACAAAAGAGGCCAACAAAGAAGCGATCGCCTTTGATGTGGAAGATATGCCAGCTGCAGGCAAAGCAAAAGTTCGCCATGTTGGGGGTTGGGCTATCAGGAAAGTGCTTGAGAAATCTAGAAGATACGTAAGGGCAAATATGTACAGCGAGAACGCGCAAACCATGGCATTAGTCAAGCAGCATCACAGCATAAGCGAACTTATTGAAGAATCGCTTGTTGGATCAGTGACGATATTGGAAAATTAGAAAGTACAAGGACACTCTTCAGGTTACTGAGGCACGCCAATGCAGGGAAAGGGGCCTTATACACATCGAGGATGCCGTATACAAATTTTTCATGGCCCTTGAGAACGAAAGAGTCAAGTTATTAAATGATCAGACAATGCGCAGAGAGGGAGCCGATATGGTGGAAGTGGCTTTACGAACGATCACAGACAACCGTGAGCTTAAAGTCAAGTGGAGAGAGTGTTTCAATGTCGAGGACCAGGAAGAAAAGAAGGCAAGTGTCTTTTAAACCCGCAACTATTTCCTTGTATATTTTTAATTCGTTATTTTCCCTATTTCAAACTTGGCTACTTTTAAACAACTGACGTTTTAAAGCAGCATTGTCACGAGGCTTTTGCTGTTTTAGGTCAATTCTGTGCTAAAATCATTACTTTAAGGCTTTAATCATAAACAAAACTGAAGGTTATGTAAAGCTACGACGAAGATATCAAATGAATTTTATCAGAGAGGGCTAACCATAATAAATTTTTGGAGGATTTTTGGAACTCGTGGCATCAAAGCTTGAAAAAATTGGCCAATTTTTCCAAATCTCAATCCATTTCCTTCCATGAGATCCGCAGCGACAGGCGACAGAAAACAGTTTCCCTACCTTCAAATAATCTTCATTAACAAAACGAAGATCAGTAGTTTTGGAATTCAATTGATGTGAAGGGACCTTCTAGCTTTTTATAAATTTGCCAAATAGCGTGAAAATGTCCCTTTAAAATAACTTTAAATTTTTGTAGGAGTTAATTGACTCGATTTGGGTGTCCGTTGTTGAGCGTTATATTCACATGGGTACGGCTCAGTACCTTAGAGACTTCCGACGAACGTATGAACTAAAGAAGAGCGCTGAGTTGAGGAAGAGGGTTTTGCAACGCCAGAAGAAGAATCAAGAGAAGACGGACAGCGTTCCCTTCAAGGTGGGGGTAATACATAAAGGTTATAAATGTGGAAATGAACAGTGTCGGGTTTAAATCCCTGAGGTTGTTTCTCAAAAGACCCGGTAAATTACCAGGCCCGGAATCAGATTTGACATCAAAGTCTCAAGTAAAGTAGGGCGTGTTCTGACCTCTTATGAAGTCCATTTTATTTCTTTAGCTGATAACTTTACTGTACAATTTTCAAACTTTTGAAACTCCCTCTAGAATGGAAAACAAAACGGCTTAATGGGCCCGGTAATTACCGGGAGCCTCGTGAAACGGGCCCCCGGACACTAGTGTTTCTCCAAAAGCTTACATGAAGTATGCAGTGTATGGTTTTAAAGATACCCACGCGAGAACACAAACACAAATGCGCTTAGAATACATCAATTGCCTTCCGTAAGCGATTTATTGAGGTAAATGTTTCAATTTATTTTCCGTCAAGAAGTTTGTTTTTTAATTTCATTCATACGAATATACAATGTACAACCTTACATACATGTTCAGTAGCAACTAGGAGATAACTCT
>JAHPZR010051295.1:0-14704 GCA_019787425.1 Platygyra sinensis | reverse complement strand
GTCGCCATTACTCGAGCAAAGGTAATATGCTCCTCCTACGATTAAGCCCTGTAGCACTCGATAACGAGGCGCTTCTATTCAAAGCAATTGAACTCTAAACCGTAACTACTCACGTTCTGCTAGTAGATGATCACTAGATCAAAGCCCTTCAGTCCTGGGGCTATTGACCTTGAATGCTGCAAGGGCAATTTTGTTGGATGCCCTTCCAGCAGCACTCTCATCTTGTGTCCTCTTGTGTAAGTGAACACGCCATCCCTCTCATCTGACAGTGAAATTACGGCCACTTCTTCGTTCTCTTCTTGACTTCCCTTTTCCCATGCCAAAGCCCTTTTGAAGAATGCTTCCAACACCTTTTTCAACAGTAAAAAAGGCCAAAATGTATTTTTTTCCTGGTTCCAATTATTGATATCTGCATTAAGGATGTTCAATCTTTCAATGTTAAGCCAATTATCATTGTTATGATAGAGTATCCATTAAGTTACATACACAGTCAACACTCTACCCCAGATTTATGGCGCTGGGTGGACAATTCAAGAATTACGAATTTTGGTTAAAACTCAAACTATCAGATGTTGTGTATTCCATCAACACTTACAAAGTATAGAATGATTGGACTTATGGTGAGGCCTTGTTTTTCTTTAGCAGGACACCTTTAAATTGCGCAAGTTTTTCCTCTGTCGCATAATGTAGAAATCTCTTTTGAAGAGATTCCCAATCCTCTTCGCTGGTAAACTTAAGAAATGCAGCAACAACATATTTTTTCTTCTTGATGTTTTCAGCAGCTTGATGCAATTCTTTAAGGGAAAGATTGCCCTGCACAACTTTCCGGAGGAGGTCATCCTTTGTTGCCTGCACCAGGCCTTGGAGTGGCATGCCAACCTTATTGTCAAGACCAAAAATGCGAATGTGAATAAGTAAAGTTAAGAACAATCTCTATTTTCACAGACAATTACCTCACTATTTACTAGAAACTTTTATAGCTAACGACTTGGGAAAAAAGTTTTAAGTAAAAACTGAGATTCTGGCATCTCCACACAGACCCTTGGCAAGTTCATCCGTTCTCAGCACTACCGTATTTACCTTTGTTAAATTTCACAGGACGAAAGCTATACGACTGTATCCATCATAACTGATACTGACATGATTTTGCATTAGTTGCAGGTTAGACTTTCTTCTTGAAGGCTTTTCCTTTTTGAATCCCTTCAAAGTTCCCGCATCAAACATCTTTGCCACTTCAGCAAGGAGGTCCCACGTGCTCTTTGGTAACAATGCTGCTTGAAGAGTTGGTTCAAGCGCATTCACATCCTAAAGTGGAAAGATAATGATCAAGTCATTCTAAGATCGCATACACTCAGAAATCTCTCGATTAAAAGATCGCGTTTTTCATGGATTGCACGTCAGACGAATGAAACTAAAGGATACTTCATACTTGGATCGTTGTGGTTTTACTCTCTTTCGTCTCACTCATTTTCTGATTAGGCTTTATAGTGCCGTAAATGTGATAAACAGGATCATCCTTGCCCCTTGTTCGCTGGGCATGTTTAAAGTTTTACCGGCACACAACGGAATAACGAGGGATTAAATGAAATCTAGAAAACTAAGTGAGGAGTACCTTGTCATTTGCCATGTAATATTTTGGCAAGCCTTTTTGGCGTCTCGTCCAACGCAAAATCTTTTCCTTCCATGTGGTATAACCACTTCCTGCATGCCGTAACTCGTTCAATCCACTTAGTCTGTTGGCTGCCTGTATTGTCGGTGTTGTGTCTGGAGGCCAGCCGACGAACTAGTTCGTCAGACAGTGAGGATGAGTATACGCTCACCCTCACTTTCTCTAGGGCCTTTTTGGCTTGCTCATTTAAAGCAACAACCTGTAGTTAGAGATGCCACAAGATGAGAGACAATTGGTTCAAAGGGTGGATTTATTCGGTATTTTTCATGATGAAATTGCTTTCAACACCCGCTTATAATTATCCCAAGACTTTTCTATTTCCTTGTGTTTTTCTGTCCACAGTTTTTTAGAATAACCGATCAAATTCGCTTCATTAACACTATTTAGTTTGGCCTCCCATCTCACTACTTAGTTTGGCTTTCATCTAAGAACGTTGAAAATAATTCAATATGGTTCTTGAACTGGCGCGCGGGAGAAAATTTGGTGGTGGACAATAAAGACAGTAGAGTGTTTATGTCTCTGAACAATCGGTCTGATAGTTGCCTCTTGGAAATTTGATGAGAAATTTTGAGATTTTTTAAAACCACTGAAAAGCTGCCGGCAATCTGATACAAATCAAGAACGGCTTGCTCTTACTAAGAATAAATAGCACCAAAACACCTAAGATTTTATGTAAAAATAATGGTATTTTTAAAGTTTGACAGTTAACATGGAAACGTTCATCGCGTGGAAAAAGTTGCTTCAACATCGGCTACTACAGGGTTTAAATTAGCCTTTAAGAAACGGGCTAGCTCAACGGCATTCCTAATTATTAACGCACACTTCGCACAGACTCTTGAGGAATAACTTGGATTGGAAACGGGCTCAGAAGTCCCAGATCTTCAGATAAAAGTTAAACCAATGTGTTGAATTCGGTCGCCTTTTTGTCCTTTAAATGATCACCTACAAAGCCAACAACAGCAATCCCCAGAGCACGATGCATCTTCGGTTCAACTATGGAAGCAAGGTTGTTAGGCTCTGCTTGCGAAATTCGCCTGATAAGCATAACGTAAAAGTTTTGAACAACGGATCATGATACTCCCGCAAGAAATATTGATTTGGAGAAGTGCCATATTAATCTTAATTCTATAGCATGACAATTTCTTGGCTTTTTCCACTGGATGGTTTTCGATTTATTATTTTTTTCTTGTTGTTGCGTGACAGTGAAAACGATCATTAGTTAATTAGATTATTTTGACAAGTGTGAATGTCCTCAAAAACATGAGAAGAGTCTGCAGTCTGTTTTTCTTCTCGTGCGTGCTGCGCCCATGTCTCGTCCCATTCTCCTTTAGGCTAAATAGTCTCTCCTCATAATCCCTGCTGAAATTTCGAGAGAAAAACAGACTGCCAGCAGTCTACAAAACTATCGAAACTGTGTGGCTTTATCAAGACAGACTTGTTTAACTTTGTCTGGCTTTATCCACAGAAGCACTCAATTACTATAGTTAGTTTTATGCAAATCATTCGCGCACTTCACTGAACGCACATTCACTGCAGAAAAATACAGAACGTGGAGCAAAATAATAACCAATTCGAAGGGGTATGCATTCCAAACAGATCTCACATTTCACCGTCAATCAAGGCAGATCAAAATGCTGTTTCCGACTGCATAATAACCATAATAACCATAATAACCACCGCATTGCGAAGGAAAATTCCTCCCGCAAATTTGGCGTGCTGCAAGCGATACTGGGAAGTCGCTCGCGCCCGGACTGCAACGACTTAGCAAAACTCTATCAGTTTTGGCACCTTTGAACTTTGGCATGGCTCAACAAAATTTGGAGGAAAGAATCATTGTACGCCGTTAAGCCTAGTTCACACTTGTGCAATAAGCATAACACAAGTGAAGTAAGCATAAGCAAAAGCACAAGAAAAAAGGACCATGTTCCTTTTTTCTTATGCTTATGCTTATGTCACTTGTGTTATGCTTATCGCACAAGTGTGAACCAGGCTTTATAGACCGGAGCTGATTCAAAATATTTTTGCAAAAGAATCAAAAATTCGCCTAGTATGTATGGGTTTTTTGAAGTTCTATGCCAGTTTGGCTCACTCCGAGGTTTTGTTTTTCTTTTACTTGAGGCTGATGCTTAGAAATAGGAATACAGGAATAAAGTTGTTAGTGTCATTGGTGACCATCGCAAGATTTTGGATAACACAGAGTTATGCGATCTAATCCTGATGGTCAAATCATATGCGATGATTTTCATAATGCAATAGTCAGAGTAGTTGCACACGAGAAGCCAGGATCATTTTATTGCTACACTTTTCTTCGTCATAGTTAATTATTGTTGCGAAACATCTGGTCGTTAAAGCAGTCTTTTACAGTGTGTTATAAAACAACCCTTTCAGTTACGAAGATGTTACATGTATTTTTCTACTGAAACATTACCAGCAGGGAAAAAAACACTCTTGCTGCCGGTGAGAATGGCAACATACCTATAAAATGTGCCTCAATTGTCTCGTCCAGGGTATAAGGCTTGGATAGCTTCTCTGGCGATATAAGCTCAGCACCTTCTGGAGTTTGACTGCCAGATTTCCTTTTCCTCTGAGCGCTCTTCTTTGGTATATACGCACTAGACTGGAGCCATATATTGAGACTGGATGATTATGTCCAAGTTATGTCCTTATGGTATACACGCAACAGACTAGGCCCATAGTTTGAGATTGGATTATTAGGTCCAATCTATATGCCCTTGGAATGTACACAATATACTAGAGCCATAGGTTGACATTGGATGATAAGGTCCAATCTATGTGCCCTTGGTATATGTGTACTAAACTGGAGCCATAGCTTGACATTGGTTAATTAGGTCCAATCTATGTGCCTTGGTATATATGCAATAGACTAGAGCCATAGCTTGACATTGGATGATTAGGTTCAATCTGTGCCCTTGGTTTATACACAGTAGACTAATTCCATAGATTGAGACTGGATTCAAAGCTTGACAATGGATGATTAGCTTGTATCTATATGCCCTTGATATATTAGCAATAGACTGGGGCCATATCTTGACATTGCTGATAAGGTCCAATCTATGCGCCCTTGGTATATACACAACAGACTAATTCCGGAGATTGAGACTGGAAGATTAGGTCCAATTTAAGTGCATGTTCCCTTGGTTTATACACAATGGACTAATTCCATAGATTGAAACTGGATGATTACGTCCAATCTATATGCCCTTGGCGTAAACGTACTAGACTGGAGCCATAGGTTGACATTGGTTGATTAGGAGCAATCTATGTGCCTTGGTATATACGCGATAGACTAAAGCTAAAGCTTGAGCTTGGATGATTAGGTTCAGTCTATGTGCCCTTGGTATATAAGCACTAGACTGGAACCATATATTGAGACTGGATGATTATGTCCAAGTTGTGTCTTATGGTAAACACTCAACAGACTAGACACATAGTTTGAGATTGGATGATCAGGTTCAATCTAGTTCTCTTTGGTATGTACGCAATAGACTAGACCCATAGATTGAGATAAGAAAACGAGGTCCAATTTATGTCCTTATTGCATACACGCAACAGACTAAACCAATAAATTGAGATTGGATGATCAGGTTCAATCTAGTTCTCTTTGGTTTGTACCCAATAGACTACACCCATAGATTGAGATAAGAAAACGAGGTCCAATTTATGTCCTTATGGTATATACGCAATATACTGGAGCCATAGGTTGACAATGGATGATTAGGTCCAATCTAAATGCCCTTAGTATATACGCAATAGACTGGAGCCATAGATTGAGATTGGATGATTATGTCCAAGGTATGTCCTTATGGTATACGTGCAACAGACTAGACCCATAGATTGAGCTTGGATGATTAGGTCCAATCTATATGCCCTTGGTATTTATGCAATAGACTGGATTCAAAGCTTGTCAATGGATGATTAGGTCTAATCTTTGTCCTTGATATATACGTAATAGACTGGAGCCACAGGTTGACATTGGATGATTAGGTCCAATCTATATGCCCTTGGTATATATGCAATAGACTAGAGCCATAGCTTGACATTGGATGATTAGTTCTTATTTATGTGCCCTTGGTATATACACAATAGACTAATCCCATAGATTGAGACTGGCTGATTAGGTCCCATCTATGTCCCTTTGGTATATACGCACTAGACTAAACCTATAAATTGAGATTGGATGATAAGGTTCAATTTAGATCCCCTTGGTTCATAGGCAGTAGACTAGCAGAGGGGTTTGAAGTGCATACTTTTATAACCCATTTGTTGAACTTTTTGGAATTCATATTACTGTTTAAGTATATTGTTATTTAGATATGGTCAAATGTGATACTCCTTATTTGAATGACATAGGAAATTTTCCAAAATGTATCTTACTGATTGTGAATATAGATGTGATAATATGACATTGTTCTTTTCTGAATTAAAATGTGATGGTGTTAACACAATCCATTAAAAATGTTCATTCTTGAGTAAAACTGTGATCAAGTGGTTCGTCAAGAACCTTTATGGCTTCAAAAATACCTTGTAGTAAGTTTTAAGAAGCATTGATAGCAAAGAAAATGACAGAAATAAATTATGTACATTATGGTTAACAATGAAGGTCTCTTATGCCCAACATTGTCTCATTGTGAACAATACAGTGAGGTCCCAAGTTAGCAATCAATTACATAAGTCTAAATCAGCCGAAAATGGAAATTTATCAAAATTAGAAAGACAACTGACCATCAAAGAAACACACTAACAGGACATAACTATAAGATGACAAAGGTGCTGTTTCAATAAGACAGTCAAAATACCCGAAATGGACTGAGAAAAATAAGTATCACAATCTTAAAAACTGGACTGGTCATTTGAAAATGGACAGTCCAGCAGGGAAAGATAATGGTCCAGATATTAGGAATTTACAAATGGGAGCTTTTTTCTTAACATTGCAATACAAACTGACCAATTGTAGCAAAAATCTGAGTGATTCTTAACCACTGCACAATTGCAAATTGTCATTTATACTTGTTATGCTTATCAGTTGGTTTAGTATACAAATCGGTTTCAATAATTCCATTATTATTAATAACCTGTGCATCAAGATAGTTAAAGTTTTTGCTTGATCGTAATTGTAATGTCTTTGCTAAAGTCATGAGATCTGCTGTTGTGGAGAAAGTGTTCTAATAGTTTACAGCTGTTTACTCCTGTCTTAATATGGTTCCTGTGATTATTAAGGCGCAGGTTGAAAGCTGTCTCACTCTTCCTTACATATTGTAATCTGCAAATTTAACACTCGATTATATAAATCACAGAGGTTGATTGACAATTCACTGTATGGAATATGTCAAACACCTTGCCATGCACTCTAAGCACCAGTCAGAGTTAATTTTTTTTTCCGCTAGTTAATACTAGATTAAATATTGCATATGGCAACCTGATTGCTTTTGGAACTTTTCAACAATGAAATCTTGCAATTTAGGTAATGTATGTGTAGAAATAAATGCTTGGTGTTTATAAAGGGATCGAAGAAGTGTGTGCTGTCAAAAATTTGAGGAAAATCAGTTAAATTCTTGTTGAGTTAGAAGAAAAAGCGTCGCTATGGTGGATTTCGATGACTGCACTGTGTGGAAAGTAATTGAAATGTTTTATTGCTGTATGTGAAAGGCCCCTATTTTTCCCAGCAAAACTGGCATAGAAGGTTTAGATGTCGAACCTTCCTAAATCACTGTGTGAGGTAGGTGTCTTAATCAGAATTGCTCTAAACTCCGTTTCAATGGCTTTTAATATTGTAAGTTCGACTGTTGTGCAACTCCATTTTGAATTTTTTTAATAGACATTTGGGGCCAAAAATGGTTTTATTTGATATATAAGGTGAAGTTTAGGCTATAACAAGAGATTAGCTCTAAACTCATACATTAACAATAACATAAACAAACTTTCAGGATCTCATTTTAAAACAAAAGGAGGATAGCGAATACACATCATTTATAATACAAGGCGTGAAGTTGTACCTCCAGTTCTTATTCGTGGGAACTCTTACAATTGATAGATTCCTTTGCTTCTAAGTTAGCTCATTGTAGATTGTTCTTGTACGACTAATAAAAAATTGCAAGTAGCACATTCAATTCATTGGTTCACTGTATGTTTCAATTTTCTTTCCTTAGCTTTTGCAGCCTTTCCTGTGAGTGTAGGATTGGTGACAATATGGTGGTTAACAAGAATTTGCCCCAACCTTGCATCCTGTTTCTTAACATGGTTAAAATGCTCTGACTGGGTGTTGAATTCAGTGCAAATTCCTTCAATCCCTTGCTCTCCGTAGAATCCAAGCCCCATGTGCCATTTTCAAAGGAACGGACAATCATGGTCTTCCAATAATGGAGCTTTGGTGTTATCGTCATTTGTGGAAGGTTTTGACGAATGAAGTTCAAGAATCTGTCAATGTCTTCCTCTGAAACAAGGAAAGACTTGCATGGTTATTGATATTATTAAAAATGTTATGTACTTGCCAAGGAAAAGTGTGTGGCAAGCGCTATTCCGAGGTATTGTGTGCATTTGGTCTGATAAAATTTCTAACGTCAGTGCCATTTTAGGTCACAAGTGTACAGCAAGGTCAAAAGTGAACCAAAACATGAGATTGCCACCATTGAGTGAGAAAAAAATTTAGAAAAGGAATGGGCTTTTCTGTTTTAGGTAGTTTAAAAAATGTTCTGTTACATTCAACATTAGCAGGAAGTAATTTAGGTTGCATCTGTGTTTGAAATCGTGTCAAACATGGGTTTCAAACACAGCTGTGTTTTCAACTTGTTTTTCATTGGGTTTCTAAACCCATCCACCTGACCAGAATAAGAAGCTCTGGTTGGGTAAGAGCTGCATGAATAATTAATCAGTTTGAGAAGAACGATTATATACCCTCTTATTTAGGCCTAACCAACAAACTAAGCGAAAGAAAAGAACTAGTAAAATTAATGATAGTTGATCACAAACTAAGGATTGAGACCAGTCGATATGATCAAATTCCAAGAGTTAATAGACTTTGCCTTATTTGTTCATCTAATCAAATTGAAGACAAATCTCACTTTCTTACATATTGCAATAAATACTCTATTCTGAGAAATAAATTTTATGAAAAAATAGAACATATCATTCCAACTTTTAAACAATCTCTGTTACAAGTCATTAGCAAACTTATGATTTCTTCAAATCATTATATTAATATTTAATTAACAAAATATATTTCATATTGTTTTGATCTACGCAATATTCTACTTTCAAATCAAACCAATGTAACTTAATTCCTATTTTATAACATTACTTTATGATCACGATAACTGTTACTGTTTTAGTCTCTCTCTCTTAATCTCTTAAAAGCTTTTGCAACACTGTATGTATTTATGGTCATGCAAATAAGGCTAGTTGTTGTTATGCCATAATTTCCCATAGTATCCTCTTCTACCCACTTGTTTCCGGGCTCTCGCACTCTTAGGACTTAGGGGTGCGACCGCATTGATGGCTGTCACATTGATCATGATTGTGATGCAGTATGTTCCATGGGGGAAACAAAAACAATGGCAGGTACTTCAAATCAACTGAATCTGTGTACTGAGTCCGGTACTGAAAGAAATGTGGCTCATTTACTTAACGGATTTGACAGAGAAAATTGTTAGAAACATTTAACCGCTCGTCAGACACCTTTTCCAGCTTTGTCAAGAGGGGAACTACAAAACACAGAGCTAAACTACAGGAAAGAACAATCGCCACCAGAAAGAATAGGGCTTATGCTGACCTAACAAGAATGCTGTTATGCTCGTGCAATCAAGGCAGAATGTGAAGAGTGATCATCGCAGTAAATTTTCCAATTTAAGCAATGGGAAAGAAGAAGCCTGAAAAAAAATCAGGGCTTCAACAGGATTCAAACCTGTGACCTCCGCAAATACCTGATTTTTTCAGGTTTCTTCTTTCCAATTGCTTGAATTGGAAAATTTACTGCAATGATCACCCTTCACATTCATCTACAACCGCAGTACAAATATGAATTATTTCATACATACTTCACATCACTGCACGGGAAAATATGAACTCAATAAATTGACCTCACTCCCAATGTGTGGCTTCATAGCTCAGTTGGTAGAGCATCACACCGGTATTCACGGAGGTCACAGTTCGAATCCCTTTGAAGCCCTGATTTTTTTCAGGCTTCTTCTTTCCAATTGCTTAAATTGGAAAATTTACTGGGATGATCACTCTTCACATTCATCTACAACTGCAGTACAAATATGAATTATTTCATACACACTTCGCAATCAAGGCTGTTTGATGAGACCAGGTGCAACTGAAGGTCGACAAATTATAAGGCAGCAATGAAACAAGCTATTCCAGAAAAGCTATATTGAATAGAACTGTATTCTCTCTAAACTAATGGAAGTAAGTTTATGTCCCAGTGGCCCCAGAAGAATAAGGTACCACATCCGAGACTTGTGATAAGTCTGCAAGGGTACCTTTGAAAGATGTTACAGACTGTCCCATGCCAAAATCAAGGTTCTGTGAAAAAAAATGGATGCCGATGGTTTATCAATGGAGGGTGATCAGTGGGGCAAGCATGGAAATTATTCCAGAAAGACTGCCCCAGAGGCCAGAAAGTCTGTTGTTGATTTTATGCATTTGCATAGCATGACAGAATCACACTACAGAAGAGAGCGAACAAGGAAAAGATATTTTGGATCTCATATTTCAATGCACAATATCTGGGCAGATTTTATTGTTAAGTAACCTTTATTTTAAAACAAGCTTTGTTTGTGCCAACAGAAAAGGCCCTGGCATCAGTTACTCCAAATTTCAAGAAATTGTTTTGCAGACTTGGGTGATATAATAAGTTTTAGGAAGGTGTGCTTTGACACATGCCAACTTTGTGATAAGTACCAAAAGAAATGAAGTAAGAGCCTGTTGACAGTAGACTCCAGCAATATGCCAAGGAACAACAGGAGCATTTGTTAGAGAGTGAAGTCAGATTTGCCTTGATAAACTATTATGTGATTATCTTGGCAAAAGCTCAGAATAGGGATGAAGCGGGCGGAGACATTTAGATTACCACACTAATTTTGCAATGTATGCAATTTTTCAGTCTCACCTTCGATTTTAAGATGTTTATATTCTGAAATTTTGACTGGCATAAATAGACTTACACCAGCCCTTGAATCAGCATTAGTGTTTTTCTTTTTCAGTGTCACTCTGCAATTAGTTTGTATTACCTAAAGACATTGACATTTGAATAAAGTTGATTGATGGATGGATGGATAAATCATTGTAATCATCCAATTTTTAGGTTTAACGATAGTCAAGGTCGTGAATAACCAGCTGAGCCCTAGGCATTAAAGCATATGATGAGAGATGATGAGATGATTTTATTTAAGTCAGCTCAGTTTTACTTGACACATCAGAATGGGCAGCTAAATACAGTGCTACTAAGAGCGAGTTGTGTCATGCAAATAGCAAACAATAGTTTAGTGGGTCATGCAGGATGTGTTCATAACTTTAGTCAGTGTCAATATATTCATCAATAACTCTTAAAGACTGATAAAAATGAAAAGCATTTTTGGTGAGATATTTTTGTGCTAACTTGATGCAAATATCCTTAACGCTCTTTTTCACCAGCCGTGCTTCCTGGCTAAATGGTGTAAGTAGTTCTGGCATAATTTTAGTGACTTGTCTTTTTTTAATAAAGGAAATGCGTCTCAGCTGTTCCTTTGGGTCCATACGGAATCGCAAAAAGAGTGACTGTGGGTCATGTACAAGTTTCAGTTTTCTGTTTTCATTTAGGAATTCACCATATCCAAAGTTGAGCCACGCAATGCCCCTAACTTTAAATTTTTCTCTGTCCAAGTCCTTGTTTCCACTGATGTACTGCATCTTGAGGAAAGATTTGTAATCTTTGATCACGTTCAGTGTAACCCAATATGTTCGAATGTCTTTCAGATGACTTCCTTCCAGCACTATCGCCAACTGGCCCAGGAATTCAATAACCTCCTGGGTGTCGAAAAGGCGCTGTATAGATCCAAACTGTTGATCACAAATAGAATACGAGTAGCCTTCAAGCCAAAATTTTAAATCGGCCCTTAAGAACTTTCCTTTCTTAACTAAGTCGTCCATTTAGAAGAACAGATAACTCCTTAAAATGAACCGTGAGTTATCACACCATATTATGAGTTGATCGTGGTCTCCAAGTCGACTCTCCAGATCTGTTAATAAATAGCCCAAGAGTGATATTGCCTCATTGGGTCCAACTCCACCCATTGTCTCGTCCTGAAGGAAACAATTAATAGCGTTGTTGTTAGCACAATAAATTCCAAGCAGGTTTGTTCGAAGCTTCTTGCTGTAGTACCAGTCCTGAGAACTGACCTTCAGTGTTGCCAAAGACTTATGGAAATCCATCTCTAAGGTTAGAGTTCTGGAAGACATTGCTTTGTTTGCTATTTGGATGATAGAACTCAGTACTGGTTTGACTTTATAGACAATCTCGAAGAAGACAAGGCTGACCTTTTGTTGCCTTCAACTGAACAGTGTGAAGCCATTGGAGACTTGAATAAAGTGAGACGTGTGTTGCCCAGAAACAAAATGACATGTCTATTTTATTTCCCATGTGCTTTGACTCAACATCCATCAAGATCGGTCCAACAAATAAGAACGTCAGTTGGTTAGCCGCATTGTTTTTAATTCTTATTATTGGTTTTTAAGTCTGTGAATAATTTAGTCCCTTCTTATATTAGTGATTTACTAACACAGTTTAGTATCACCCAACTAGTGGACTAATGCAAATCCTGCATTTTGATTGGCTACGCTTCTAGGGGACTATAAGTAATAGACCCCGAGTAGCAATCAAGCCTGACACTTTTAGTCCCAAATAAATATTTCTTCGATTTGCATTTGCTAACTTTATTACTGCAAACGTTACTTAAAGCAATCTCATCGTGGAAACTGTCTCCTACATGAACGTTTGAGTTCAGTTGCTTTGGCCTTCCAATCGATCAACGGTATCTAAACATAATGCATTCCCTGGGGAGCCTGTGACCAGGGTCACAGCCGTAAGCCTTATTGTGTGGCTTGAGGGGTTAAGAGTGTGGGCAGAGAAAAACTGTGGGTTTTGTAATATAAAAAGTAAACTTTGCACTGGAGTGGTTTTTCAAGTTGGTGAAAAATATACTTCTTACTGAAAAAGAGGATGGAAATCGGTGATGTTTGGGTGTGAATAGTTGAGTGTGCGTCAGTAAAGTACTTGGTCCGAATAAGATTGATTAAGATGGAGGGAAGCCATGTTGTGTTTACTGTGGCGGTGAGTGATTTTCAACTTTCGTCTGGTTTTTGCTTGTTGTCTTTGGGTTTGATTTGTTTGCAAATTGTATGGACGGGGCTCTAGACTAACTTTTCAGCTTGCTAGCCCAGTGGCTAGTGACAGGTTTGATTCACTGGCCAAAATAAATTTTTCACTAGCCAGATACTCTAATATCCATCATCCTATCAAGTCAAGTAAGCGGTAGCCTGTGTAGCTGGCAGTATCCTTTGTGTGAACAACTGGCAAGTACAAAGTTTTTGTGCCCTTGATTCTCACAACCGCCATCAAAACTTTGGAACTAGCACGCCAAAAACATTATTTGCTTTCAAAATACAGATTCACAATTTTTGCAAACAAAATAATTAGTTCTGGACACCTTAACTCTATACATTGCAACCATAGGCATACATGTAGCTGTTATAATTGTAGGCGTTGCACAACAACTAAAACCAGAAGTTTAGTCTTTAATGAAAAATTCCCACAGAACTTTACAACTCACCATCGAAAAACATTCCTTTCTTTCAAAATGCTGATTCATGATTTCTCGCGAACATAATAATTCGTTCCATCTTAACTTTATTTACAAGTTGCAAACATAGGCATCAATATTATAAAGGCATCATTCAAATTTTCAATCAACTGTGAATTTTTAAATTTTTTCAAAGCCTTCGTGATCTACAGATGCTGTGCACACCAAGGGAAAAAAACAAAGGAAAAAGTCAATCATTCTTTCACATTTTAGTAAATTAAAGTTCTTGTCTAGGCCAATGAATTATGTATGATCAAGGCTATGCTCTAAGAAAAATTCTAGCGAGCCCTTCCGGCACCCAAGCTTGTAGGCTTGGGTGCCTAGAAGTCAAGCTCTGTCACCCAAATGAAAAAATAATAATAATTACAAATAAATTAATTGATTAATTAATTATAATTATCTAATAACATCATTAATTAATATATGACAACCGATTGACACTCAAATTAGTAAGTAAGTAAGACTTTATTTAACGAGGGTAACATATAACAGTAATAAAACTGATAAACTAATGGCCCTCAAAAATTAAAATTTGAAAAAGAAAACACAAACCTATATACATCATAAAATATTGTTAAAATCAGCAATTTACAGGAACAATTTGCTAAGAATTTGATTATCTAAAATTATTTTAGAAAGGGAACGCTTAAAACTTTTTACACTGGTACTCTGTTTAATATCCACACTTAATTTGTTCCATTCTTTCGTGGCTTGCACAGCAATCGCTCGTCCCCCTTCGGTACTTCTCTTAATAATGTCTTGCATTGTTTCTAGGGCATTAATTATTCTATTTACAGATGCAAACGACAAAAGATTCACATGTAATTTTTTGTAATACTGATGTCAAAAGTCCACAAAGAAAGACAAAATTTACATGGTTTTTTGAGTTGCAATGGTTGATATATGTAGAAAAAAAGTCCTTTTTCCCTCTTCTCAGCCCTCGATGCTTCTGATAATTTAGTTCACATTCTCCTTCAATTTGGGACTTTCATGCACATTAAACAAATAACAAGAACTAAGAAGACTTTTTGTTGACGCTATACGAAGTATGCAAGGAAACTGCTGTCCATATCACTGCAAGCGCTTAAAAACGTATGCATCAAGCCAAGTCATTGAAAAACCAATTGTTTTGACTTGACAGATGGATTTGAACATTCTGAATTGAGCCATTTTGCCTTGT
>JAHPZR010051294.1:7500-40000 GCA_019787425.1 Platygyra sinensis | reverse complement strand
TCCCAAGCTTGTCTGCTTTTTAACCTGATGATGTTGTACAACTTACTCTTTTACTATATGTTATGAGCATGTGGGAGACCTCATGGTTAGTACACTTGACTCTGGAGCGAGCGGTCCGGGTTCGAGCCCTGGTTGGGGACAGTGTGTTGTGTTCTTGGGCAAGACACTTTACTATCACGGTGTCTCTCTCCACCCGGGTGTATAAATGGGTACCAGCAAATTTAATTCTGAGGGTAACCCTGCGATGGACTAACATCCCATCCAGGGGGGAGTAGAAATACTGCAAGTCACTTCATGCTACAGAAACCGGGATAAGCTCCGGCCTGGTGGGCCACGATTGGCTCGAATGCAGACTTTTTTTATGAGCATATTTTTCTCAAAAAAATGTTCCCTTGTTTCTTCTTTGTTTCTTTACAGGTCAATGGAGATCATTTAGAGCCTCTTATTAATCCTAGTATACAAGTTGGTTCAGCATTAAATAGCAAAGAAGAGGAGAGTTTAGTAAATCAGTTAAGAGATGCATCACTTTTACCAGATTCAGACCCTGATCACTCATGACGCATTCAGGACTACAGTTTTTAATTCTAATGAGTTAACTGCACCCTTCTTTACAGCTTTGATGTGCTGTTAAAGAGGAGTCAAAGTGAGTTTTTGCATTAGGCTGACTTCAAGCAGAAATTGCTGGTGGAATGAATCACATGGAGGTCGTAAGCCACCTTATTATTCATGTAGATTAGATTTTTAAAGTTGCACATATGGACTATGAAATGTATTATAAAATAGTGATGCAAATTTATCAGGTCTCCACATTATTGTCTGAGGATGTCACGAAATGTGAATAATGCTTAAAAAGTGTTAATTTTTCAAGAGGAAATTTATTTTTTACTCAGTTATTGAGTAGACTCTTTATTTATGGTGCACCAAGTATGCACTGTTTTATCCATTGTGAATGGTTGGAGTGGACTGTGGAATGCCATCAGGTATACTTCTTCACTCTTGGCTAGTTGTCACACATTGCTAAGAAATACATGACTTTTGTATTAAACCTTGGGAAAAACAGTTACTTGTTCCCTAATCATTAATTATGCTCTTACTAGTATCTACAGAAATACTCTGTAACATTGTATAGTTCTGTGTCCATCTGAGCCAGTCTTTTACAATTTACAAGTTTACTGTATTTTCTTTTGTCTATTTTATTTAAGGCTTTCTTCTGGATTACATTTATTTTAATGTCATTTTGTTGTTTCTTCCATGTTACACTGTACTGTATAAATGTTATTATTTTTTATCATGAATTCTATTGCACCTTTAAGAATGATCAAGAAATTTCCTGCAAAGTCAAGCAGCCGGTTAATTTTAATTTACAGCAATGACCTTACATGGAGTTCAATTGCACACTGTTGTCATGTACAGTATTCTCAAGTACATGTATGTTTTTCCTTCTGATAGCTCTTCCAAAAGCACATGCATTTCATGTTGAAAATTATGCGTTGGAATGAGTTCAACTTTTTCAGTGCCTTGATATATGTATGACACTAAAAATGTACCAAGCAAACCAAATCAAGTACGAAACGTCACGTGACCCAAATTACAGTCGACTCCTGATAACTTGAACCTTCAGAAGAAGGTTCGAGTTATCGGAAGTTCAAGTTATCGAGGATAAAATTATATAGAAAATGGCCTGATGAAAATTACTTGAGTTAGCGAGGGTTGGAGTTATCGGGATTCAACTAAACGTGTTTTGTTGCGCGAGAAGGCAACCGCCCCATCTTTTTTTCCAAAGTTATTAAATAAGCTGTTTCCAACTTGTAGATGAGTGGACAGCTGACTGGAAGGATTATTTTATGAGTACACTGATCTCTCCATGTTTCCGCTTTATTGTTATTTTTGAGGAAATGTTACATGGCCCGCCTTCTCGAGTAGGATTAAATCTTTTGGGGGAAATTAAAAAAAAAAAATAAACTATCGGGAAATGAAAGCTTTATTGCTTTTCTTTCTCTTTTTGACTTTCTTTCTCTGCATAAAGTTATGTTAAAATTATTCTCGTCATACTTGAGATTGTTTGACTAAATATTGAAATGGAGAATAAATTGTTAAAATTTTGCAGGGCTGTAGATCGGATTTGACTTTAACCTTATCACCTGTGTCGTTCGGATGAAAAAACAGCTACATAGACTGCAGACATGTTATCACTGATAAACATACACTAGCTGGCATCAAGTTGGAATTGTTCTCTGTTGTTCTGTCATAATACGTTTAACCCGTCAATGACCATCAGTTTGTTCATTTTCCCTGGACGCCTTCTGTTTTATGCCCGACGTACTTAAGCCAGATATTTTTAAGTTATTGCCTTGAGAGGTTTTTTCACAAAACCCTTTTTCGAGTTTTGTTTTCATCGCAGCGTCACTTCATACGTTACGTAGTATTTTTTGGGTGTTGAAAATTGTGGCAACTTAACTATTTTGGTCGATGAACAGTTGACATATTTTTCAGTGTTGTCTCGTAGCAAGTTGCTCCGGTCGCTGATCTTAGAATTAAACAATGCCCAGAAAAGGGCAATATTTTTAGTCAATTTAAAATGCAAAGACACCTTATCGATCAAATTTTAAGGACATGTTTGCGTGACAAGCATAGTATGGTAAGCATGTGACCCTGGATTTTACCAGACATGCGGTTTAAAATAGCGGAGAAAAACATGACAGAGTGTAAAAGTCCAAAACATGACGTGATTCACAGTCCTAGCTTGAAGGCTTGCTCGCGTAAATCCCATGGATTACATGTTCAGAATTGTCGATGAATAAATTGACTGCTTATCTATTTGCCACAAAGTGAGGCAATGTTTGGGTTCCGAAGAAAGTTTTCAGACAAAGAAACTAGATTCTTTAGATTGTTATAAATACTTCTCTTCTTACATTTATTTCAAGGCTAACGTGGCAATTGAACTAGATTTAGAAATCACAAAAGAAAACTTGACCTGAAATGACATCATGTCGCTTGTGTCGTGTTTTCTAGTTCTACTTGACTAAAAAAAGCCAGTGTAAGGAAATCGGCTGTTACATATCTGAGCGTTCCTATTGGCTGGGTCAGACAAGCGGATCATCAAAAACAAAGCACTCCCCAAGTATGCATTTCATACCTTTTATCTGGGCGTGTTTGTATAGTCACTGCAACATAAAAGCCTTGACGTTCTTGGCATTTCAGCTCGGATCAGCACTGCACGAGTCAGACGGTCTCAATCTGTAGTTGTGAGAAAAAATTATGGATCCAGTCAACGGTGATGCAGAGTTTTCAGAGGTCCGTGATGAAGAGAGTGTAGAAACTAGTGCAAGTTATTGGGAAGAAGTTAATCAAGAAGAGATTGAACGCGAGAGAAGGTACGGCGAATTGCTTTTCAATTCTACCAAAACATCGCAATCTTTCGGAGGTATCAGTGGTAAAATTTGCCAATTGATGCCTGTGATGCAGCCTGCACTACAAGTTTATTGCAGTGAACGATCGTCCATTCTTCCCATGAACATTTTCTCTCTAGAACCGAATATCACTGGCAGTTTGTTATATTTCTTTGGCTAGCTCATTTGCGTCGATGTTTAGTCCACTGGATATTGCCCAAATCGATAACTTTTGTGCTTTTGTTTATAGAGTTAAATTTAATCCTTGTGGAACTTTAAACATTATGCCCTGTGTCCCTAAAATAACCGACTTGAGAAGAGGAGGATCTTGTTTGTAGCTTTCTGAACTGGAATTACATACATTAAGCTAATTGTCCTGGATTTTACTGTATTTGTACGTGTTTACTATAGCCACGCAACTGGATGCAGAAAAATGTCTTCTGTGCAAACAAAAAAGGAAAATATTTGGTCGTCTGTGTCATATTAACATATTTGTGACAACTTTATTAAACGACCCAAAACCTTGCCAAGGCTAGTGGCTCAGAAGATTCTGGAACTTTATACCGAAGCACACGTCGTAAAATTATATCCCGGTATTTTTACAACAACTTCAAAGGAAAAAGCTGACTTTCATAAGTTTTGACAGATGTTAATTTACACGCGGAGTATCGTCACGCAATAGCACAGTCATGGATAACAGCCAACAAAAAATCATGCGGCCAGCTGATTTATCTAGGTCTACAATATTTCGATAAATAACGCTAACATCTGATCACCACAACCTGCTTTGTTATAAGAACACTGCTATCCAAGGTCGAGACAAAGAAAGCACTTGACTGAATCTCTTATGTCAAAATTAAGCAAATATGGTAATTTGGGGCAGCACATGGGAAGGAAGATGAAAAATGTTTTTTTAGTCTTTCAGAATCCTCTTCAAGCGATAGACGTCGAAAGGAAACATCTTGAATCGTACAGATATTTTGCCAAGTGTCGGTGAAAGGTCGGAATTCTTAAAATTTCTGATGAAAGAAAAGGCGTCATGTGCAACAATGTTGAGCATTTTTTTAAAGAACCTTACAGTATCGCACGTTTTTCTGTAAGAAAATTTTAATCTTGATTTTCAGGAAAGACTTGTAATTAAAATAGACAAGCAGAGGCAATATACAAGAGAGAACAGTATAGCGTGTTATTTTCAAATCGTTGAGGTCATCTGTCATGGGAATTAAAGATGAAGGATCTTGTCACCAGTCAGTCTTCACTGCACTTGAGGTCGATAAAAATAGAAGTTGACTCCGAAACCCGCTTTAGTTGAGACAAGCCTGAAGCCTTACAAGTTTGTCAGTAACAAGCTCAGCTTTCCACGTTTTGTTTCATGTGTGTTGAACGTAGGAGTCTTTTTACCGCTGTAAAACAGAAAGAAAGTTTTCAGCCCTCGGCATTTGAACATGGTTATTTAAATAGCTTTTCTAAGGGAAAACTCCTATTAAAGACTGCCAATTTAGCTCCGTTAAGAAAGTACGTTAAACTGTAATTGATTTTTTTTCATAAACAGCCAAGAAAATTCCCGTTTAGTACATTACAGAAAGATTTCAATCCAGGGATGAAAAGATGCTGCTGATAAGTGGTCGGAATGATAAACTCTTTTTGTTTCACTTGTCACGCTTTGAAATTGTAGCGTGACAGCCAGTGGAAGCGAATGCCAAAGTAGGGCTGGGAAGGGAAGGTGGATAGTTCACACATTCCCAGACAGTAAATCAACAAATCTTCGCTAAACTTTTAAGCGACCATTTTCCGTTTCTTTTTTCATAGGGACATTTTATTTTATGATTGAAAACTCGGCCGCAAAAAAAAAAAAAAACGGCGTGAAGCACTGGAATATACAGAGAGCAAATAGGAAGGATAATTTGGTTTTATCAACTGAGTTGATAATGTGAATTGACCGCCGTAAAGAGATTCGAAAGCTGACGTTCCGAGCGCTAGCCCTTCGTCAGCTTTCGAATCTCTTTACGGTGGCCAATTCACATTATCAACTCAGTTGATAAAACCAAATTATCCTGTAATACTCCCACCGACGCAGCACCATAGTTTCTTTAGAAACTTACCCCCTTTAGCAAATGCAAAGGGCTAGGATACAATTTTGAGCGTTACACGGTGGATATCGCGTGTTTTTTTATTGATAACTTGAATACATTATCTCCTGTCACCTGCCGTCCAATATTTCAGTATTTCTTTAATATTTTATTTACCCTTTGTTGCGAACTCAGTGCGAGGGAGGACTGGAAAGTACTTTGCTATAAAGTCGTGCCTAATAAGCTGTTTTATGAATAGCGTGATGGTATTGGTTGATTTATTGTTGTTTTGCTGGCTATCACTTAAAGCGATAGGAAAGTCAAGGGGCCAAATGCTGCTATCGTAGTTCATTAGAATTCACCAGCACGTCTCGCCTACTAGAGTGATTTCGGTCGAGTATTCTAATCAACCGGTTAAATTCGCTTCGCTGCTGAGGTATGTGTTACTGCCACTTACTTTTGATGTAATCGCAAACCAGATTTTGTTTTTCTCGAACGTTAATCCGTCTTCTACTGTATCTGTGATCGGTTAACAGTATAAAACTCAAATTCGGTAACGCATCGTTAATAAAAGCGGCAACTTCTCGCCACGAACGAGCCATCGTCAGGCCTAAAGGGATACCATCTGTTTCTTTCATTTAACAGAAGAGCTTTGTCTGAAGTGACCATGAAAGAATCTTTTTTCAAATTTTTGGCTCTTTTCTTAATTAAACCAAGCATAGAACACGCAGTTGAGAAATGTTTTGTATTAGATTTTAATATGGCAGAACACTGCTCAATCCCTGTGTCGCGTCGATTGTCACTACACTTTATACACCGGCGATAAAAATCTTCGAGTATGATTCTTTTCCTTGAATTTAAGTTTTAACCGCGAATAAGCCTCGCCTTTGGGCGTACATTTTGTCCATTTGATGCGGTTATTATGCAAGTTTTGGCGAATAATGTCGGCAACTGTCTGGCAAACAGGATGTAGAATTCTGTAATAATTATCTGAAGTATTGGTTGAAAAACTCATTGCCGGATTATGAGAGCGAAGCTTACTGAACTTACGTAAAAAGTTCATAATTGATCTCAAAAGACAAGCTTTTTAGAATACATACATAACACTTTCCATCACAGTGTCACAGAAACAGAAAACGTGATTATTTTTGGAGGATGAGTGAATCTTGAGCTCCTGCCACAAGCTGTCATTTTCTACGTTTTATCTCCCTTTTTTTTCTTAGGAATAAATTCAAACTAGGAAATCAATTTAAATTATTATTTAATTCCCCCCAATCACTGTTGAAAAATGAGTTGTCAAAGTTTTCCAGAAGAATTTTCAAGTCCAATCATATTTCGTGTAACTTACTTGAGGTACCCTCCGTCTTCTTCCTTCCAAGGGAGCGGGAGCTAGAACGTGAAAAGGGAAAGATTGCAGAGCAAGAACTACCAAAAAGTGGAAGTGCGAGACGAGCTAAGGACCTTTTCGAATCTCAGCCTCAAGAAACGGAAAAAGAAACGCCAGTTGATTTGCAAATACTGTCCGGTGTCACTAAAGCAAGTATGAAGAGGTACCAGGAAAACCAAGCTTCAAAAACTTCTTCACAGCAGCAGCGAGAACTTGAGGGCCTTCATGAGATCCAAGGAGGAATAGCCGCCTCGAACAGAGAAGCATTCGAGAAAGGAACAGCGCGTAACGTAGATAGGAAAAAGGAAGAGGAGGAAGAGGACTATTTACCTGCTACAGGAATTGCATCTAAAACACGTGCAAGCATCGAATCTGGTCAATTTATCCACGCTGAAGATAGACACGTACGCGAGACTAACAACTCCGAGGAAATGCCTTCAGCAGGTGCCGCTTCTTCCGTACGGCGTAGATTTGAGAAAAGAGACGACGATGAAGGAAAGGCACAAAGGCGCTTGAGCTATGAACCAGAGAAAGGCGAGGCTAAAGCCCGGACAGCAATGTACATGCAGAGCGTGGAGATCTCATCGCGAAAGAATCAGTCTCAAGATGAGGAGGATGCCCTTCCACCCCCCGGCAGCACTCGTGGGGTGAGGCAAATGTTTGAGCAGGATAAAGTTATTCACGCCGAGTCAAATATTAAGGATTCTTGGAAGGAGGAACTTCCGCCATCTGGCGTTGCTCTCGCAACTAAAGAAGCGCTAAAAGCAGCTGCTGCCAAAGGCTATGAGAAATCACAAGTGGAGGACGAGGCACTTAACCCTGGCAAGGCGTCGGCAACCAGAAGTCGGTTCGAAAAGGGAGAATTTGAAGACCAGAAGACTTTGGAGAAGGAGGAACCTATCGTGACACCCGGGGCAACCAAAGAGCAGATGAAACAGTTCCAGGAAGCAGCGCAGAACCAGGGACCGAGAAGACGAACCATGGATAGCGAGCGGGAGGATCTGGAAGCTGCCCGCGGTGTAGCCCTAGCGGTGAAGTCAAGCTACGAGAAGGAAGGCGTGCCACATATAGAAACCAAAAGAACCATTTCAGATGAAGATTTCACAGCAGTTCACGGCCGTACCAAGGAAACCACTCGAGAAATTGAGTCGGGTGCTCTCATCAAACAGACACCGAAGATGGTTGAAACTGAAGACTTTGGTGTGACTCAAGGAGTCACTAAACAAACAACCCAGCAAATAGAAAAAGGAGAATTAATTAAACAGGCGCCCAAAATGGTTGACGAGGAAGATTTTTCAAGTGTGTCCGGCCGTGCTAAGCAAACGACACAGCAGATTGAAAAGGGCGAGTTGATAAAAGAGCCATACAAGATGGTGGAAGACGAAGATTTTTCAGGCGTTTCCGGCGTTGTCAAGGGAACAAGAGAGCGCATCGACAGCGGAGAGATGGTTCAACAAACACCGGTCAGTAATGCCGACCAGGGCGACTTAATGGCGATGCAATCTGTGACAAGTAACCGAGCTGTGTTCGATCAAAATGGACTGGAGTCTGATTCTGTCCATACGGAGTAAGAGCTTACTGATCAAATGCGACAGTTATATCATCCTAAGACAATGCCACTAAAAGACAACGAAACATTGCTGATAAGAACGAATAGAAAAAGTATGAAATAATACGGGTTTTTTGAGACTTTGCTCATTTACTATTTTAGTTGACTGCGTGATAAGAAATTAAGAACGTTGTACCAAACGTTATGGAAATCATGTAGCATGGTTTGATTTTGTTTGCTTCTATTTTGAAACCATATGAATCCAGATTATCCACGAAAACAGAAATACAACTCGAATTTTGAAAAGCATGAGATGAAATACTCTAGTATGAGAGGCGTTAGTCTACAAGCTAACCTGAGAACTCTATCACAAGAAGTGTTATGTAAAATATTGAGTTTTAGAACTCGGGGTATTAATTATTTCTGCTCGTCATGTGCTACTTCAGTAAAAGCTGAAAGAGCTGATTTATGGAAGCGCCTGTTATTATTATTGTAAGGAGAGGTAGTGAACACTAGCAAATAACTAACTGGTGTTCATACGGCTACTGCTAGAATCCATGTTAATATCGTCTCATTGAATGTAATTGAACAAATAAAGCTTCCTTTAGACAGCACTAGAAATATGTCCAAAATTTTCACTGTCCAATAGAATAAAGTGCTTTGAATTTCCACTTAGATGTTTGAGTTTGTATTGTTTACAGTCGATCCTCTGGTTGTGACCAACTCTCTCCTAAGCGATTAGTTTTCCACAATACTAAGAGCTTCCAAGTCTAATCACTATAAAGCGACCACCCCTCAAATAACTAAAGGTTTGATTTTAACCTCGCGCAAGCGACCACGTGACAGAAAATAGAGCGGAATTGGGCGGCTGATAAGGTGTTGAAGCATCGGAATCCTGGGTAGTACAAGACACGAAATTGACTTTTCACACGAACAAAACATTTAAAACAGGGTAAGTCTCTGTTGTTACTATATGCTAATAAAGCAAAATTTTGACGCAATATAGTCCCGCAAGCGACCATCAAGGCTTGAGACTTCAGGTGGTCGCTTAATGGAGGTTTAACTATTTTTACCAAATATGAAAGGCAGTCTCGATTGTTTCGTCTGCACTGAAATCGTCAACACGATTTGAAATCGCGAAATCTTCCTTATTTGTTAGGAAAAGTCGTTTTTCAGAAATCGGAAATGTTCAGAAACATCGCAAAACACCGCAAATCATCATGATATCCGAACCCAGCTTTGGGAATTCTCGTTTAACGATTTAACGCTTGAGCCGAACTATCGCACATTCCTCATTTAAAGATGCATGGCTATTGATGTGTGTTTTTGTTTTCTTTTGCACGAATGCTCGACTACGTGCCTGTTAATTGTTCAGAATTGTTCTAGTTTTCACGGTGTTCTAAGAATAGCTCTGAGAGATAATTTCTGGTGCACTGAGAGGGAACCACCCCATGCCACGGGCATGTTAATTTGTCCAGTCTAATGACTTACCGCATGAAAATTTTGCGGGAGTTTAATTTTCCTGATGGGCGATGTTTTAGAATTTGCGGGAACCAAGTTTGCGATTGTAGAAGTTTTTAATGGTTTTTATTGCTGGGTATTAATTTTTTCGATTATCAGGGAGTCGCGTTTATTTGGGTTACCGGACAGTTTGGTTTTTCGTCAGTTAACTACTTGCAATCGGCAAGTGAAGCAACATGAGGAGATTTAAAATGTTTAAACACGGTACTCGGAATCACTTCATTACAATAACATCTTTCCCTTGTGTGCCTGGTAGCAGCCGTTTCTTTGGGGTGACATCAGACAACGGCTGCGAAGGAGACTGTGAGGCTGAGTTGCATCGACGACTGTGGTACCGATTGATGCATATCCCTCGCACTTTGTTTCTGAACGGAACAGACGTTTTAAATAAACGGCACCCAACGTGTGATGGTTGTATGTATTGTTGCAACCGTGGAACATTTTCAATCGCGGCTCGTTTATCGCCGGTAAACTCCTTATTCTATTCTATTTTATTCTATTCTATTCTATTCTATTCTATTCTATTCTATTCTATTCTATTCTATTCTATTCTATTCTATTCTATTCTATTCTTTATAACCCTAACCCTAATCCCATACAAACCCTTGTAAATCGTATCTTTGTAACACAACACCGCCCGAAGGCATGAGTCACGTTCGCTAACGTTTCATTTACATTTAATTATTTCCTCTCATCTCTATCTCGCGCTTGGACAAAATAAAAAACTTTTCAAATGGACCGCTATTTCCAAGCAACGTGGCTCTCAGCGGTCGACAAGCTAAACCTGGTAACGTTGTCTCGCTCCATATCCGTAAATTAATTCCATAGGCAAAGACATGCATCAACAAGAAACCTATTCTTAGTTCATTTCTATTTTTGGAAGTGTTTCCCCTCGGGCCAATTTCTTCAATTCACTTAAGTGACCAAGAAAAGGTCGTTATGTTAGTTAACAATTTGTTTCCATTGGTGAAGCTTAACCAAGTAAAGGAACCGCCTTCCTCAGTGTGTTAACTGATAGCAGACAGTTAAAATATTAATAAAATGTTTCGATAATTTATTACAACATTGTTAGATAACATAACATTTCAATTGTTTAATGTCGCAAGCCTCTGGAGAATCCTTGGAATTTCCTTCCTGCGAGAATTCGTTTTTGCTTGGAGGCAGTAATAGAATCACTGATTTAAACCTGTTGTCGAGATTTTCATATTTACATGCGTTCAATTTATCGCAATTCTTTAAAAGCATTCTTGATTACCAAGGGATAAAAAATGCTAAAAATACAATCTATACCGATAAAAATAATTTAGAAATATAACACTTTTACAACATCTTGACTCAGCCTCGTCATTCTAAAATGGTGTACCTCTGGTCAACTGCAGTCATTTAATTTCACTGATGTTAGCATGTATTTATGACATTCAAAGTGCCCACTCTGCCAAGCTATAAGCAGGGGAGTTTTGCCTTGCTTGTCAACCAAGTTAACATTCGCTCCTCGTTGTACGAGTAGCTTAACACAGTCTAAACTTCCTTTCGCGGCGGCCTTGTGAAGAGCGGTCTCTCCAGAGGAACTCGGTTTATTAATATACCAAGGCTTTTTATCCAAGAGGTCTTGCAGCTCAGATACCGAATTCTGGCTCGCGGCAGTAAGAATCAAAGCATACATGGAAAATGTGACACGTCTGCAATTTGGAGACGGAGTCGACAATGGTGAACTCTGTTTCTCTCTGCGAAGACATGATTTCACGGGCATTACTTCAGTTCTTGTAGGCCTCACAGGACCAGTGTGTTCAACTTTAATAGTTCTTCGCAGAGTCCAACTTTCGTCATTCTGTTCTTCCTCTTTGCTTCTTCCTGTCTTATTTGTGTTTTTTAATCGCAGCCACTCGCTGCTGAAAAGTAAACTTTCCGAACAAGCTCTCCGGAGATTTGGCCGTTCTCTTGTTCTCTTCCAAATAACTGATAAACCGTCTTTAAACTTCATGATTTTTGGATTTTTATCTTCAGTGAACACATTATTTACTCCGTTTACCTTCTTCATGAAGTTTGCAACTGCTGGGTCATGATCAAGACTGTGTTGTCCTCTGGCAGACAAATCAACTCCCACGCGTTGCGAAAGATTCACGAGTTTCCGCATGGGAGGTTCCTTTGTTTGGAGTGCTGGACGTTTCGTCCTTTCAGTTGTTGTTTAATTCATACATCATTATGTGGTCTATTGTTTAACACTGTCAGTTCTTTTGTGTTTGATCATTTCAAGTAGGCTCTAACACGTCTTTATTTTCAGACTTCTGCTCAGAAATTTTACAACAGTTCTTACAAAAGGTCCAGGGAAAAGGCCTTGGGAACGAGGTTGTAAATCCTCCGCAAAAAAAGGGGCGGGTCACGTGGTGGTGTCCTCATAGTACGTGTTTATGACTGGGTGCTTATCTGAATAATAACACTTCAGTGCACGACTTAGCAGGTCTCGTTCGCTGTTGTGTGGCTACACACGTCATCACACGCTCCGTACTAACAGATCATAGATTTCACTGCAAACAAAAGTGTGGAGATTTATAATGTGAAGGACGACTTTTTAATCGACAGGGTACATCTGCAACTTGATTTTACTGAAGTAAAATAGGAGCGATAATCCCTTCGAGCAACTTCTTTGCGTGATGTCATAAAATCACCATTATTGATATAGACATCAATATTGATTATTGACATGGTTACGTTAAACACGTCATTATTCTGCCTCTGAACTTCCGCTTTCTTGTGGTGTGCCCCCGAGAGAAGCTAATAACATATTTCCCTTCACAAAATTATATTTTTGTAACTCCTTGTTCACCTCGTTTCTGGCGAGTCCTGTTTATCCACAGATGTATATTTTAAACTAACCATTCATTCACTGTACAATGGAAGCGAGAAAGATCTGCGATAAATCTCAAGCAGTTTAAGACCCATGTACAGAGGCAATATCTTAGATGAACTGAGGTGCTTCCATCTTTGTAAGTCATAATTTTAATTTTTCGCATTGAATTTTTCTGTATATTATCGTTGGATAGTGTCCCCTCATTAGCAGTGGGGATCAGTCTCCACTGCTAGGTGTAATTGACACGATAATTAAGTCATTATTGTTATTACTTCGTAGTTTCATTAACTTTAAGGTCTGTTTCATACAGTTGTACTTTTGTGTGATGTTCTCTAAATCAGTTCCGTCAGGTAAAGTTTGGGAACCTTGTCTGTTTTTTTGGCGAGTAATATCTTCAAAGCTTGCAGCGCGGGTCTGCTTTGAGTGCAAGTCTGCATGTCCGCAGAAATCAAGCCAAATGGCACAACTTGGTTTTGTGCACATTGATTGAACAGACAACATGCTAAGCTTTGTTTTTCAATAAGCAAATGTGCCTAGCTCACTGAACTATTTGTCTGTGAATGAAGAAGAAGAAAATAAATTTTAGACAATGGGATTACTGATTAGAAAAGAATTCAATTGTATATTTTTACTACTGAAAGTTATATGACTTACGTGCTAGTGAGCGCAGGAATATTTACTTCAATAATTTTGAAATTGGCGGTAACTATATTCGTTCTGAGGAGAACGTGTCTAAGATGTTTCCCCGGGTCTTGCATGATCTCAAGTATGGGTCACGTGTTGTAAAACTTGCATGTCATGAAGTGGGTCAAAAGCATGGCCCCTTTTTCGTTGATGTCATGATCTTTTCACTGTATATTGGTCTTGTTGAGATTTTTGAGAAAGGTATGGGAGTTTTCTATTTAATTTAAGCCAAATGGGAAAAAAAATTCATTCGATAAATGTTCTGTGGGTATAAACAGGCCGCAGGACTGAGACGCAAAACTGCCCATTGCCTACGTGTAACGTGTACGTCCAGTCTGTTTAATGTAGAGTTCATAGTAAATGAATACGCGATAGAACAGCCACAGATCCGATGCTTTACTTAAGTATGAGAAAGCGGAGGAGAGAAGTTATTTCACATGTTAGTGCTATTTTGGGTCCGAATTTGTATACAAGCAAGGTTGGCTCGGAGCAAAGAGACAGTTGTAATTAAAGAAAAAGAGTTGAATTGCAATTCAGAAAAAAGAGTTTTTCATTCTTGTCTTTTGGGGACTTCAATAGCTGCAATGTGACTTTCAATGTCAGTAAATAAATAAACTTGTTTTAAATGTCTCAGGTGAGAAAATCATCTGCAATTTTCATTTGTTGTCGATAAAGTTGTTTATCGTCGTGTGCTTTTCTTGCTTTATCGATAAGCAGATTAAGAGAATTTGCATCCATGTTTGAAATTATTTCCAAACACGGCGTGGTTCTCAACTGGTTTTTCATTAGGTGTTTAAACTCATCCACGTGACCAGAATAAGATGCTCTGGCTGGGTAAGAGCTGCATGAATAATTAATGAGTTTGAGAACACAGTGTGGCTTAGGCGGCTTCTTCATTTGCTTCATGGTATAGAGGAAATGTGGCGAAAAACCGTTAATGCCGATTTACACGGTACGACTTTGTCGCATACGACAAGCTTACGATGGGCCTACGACATGAATTGCTTCTTGTAAATTAAACCTACAACTCGCTTAAATGGCCCTAAGTCATGTCGTAGGCCTGTCGTGAGCTTGTCGTATGCGAGAAAGTCGTACCGTGTAAATCGGCCCTTATAAAACACGCTTTTCCTATGTTTTAACCCTGATAAAATATGGGTTTTTGACCAATCAGAGCGAGCGTAGGTGTCCATCTATATTATAAAAGATGCTTATAGCGTGTTTTCCTTCCGAACATCGTCGACTGAGTAAGGTGCTAAAAAGATATTCTTTATAATCTTTTCTACAGTGGTCTTGCGACGTTCCATTCGCGTACAGTTTAGGTTTTAAGTTTTGTAATTTTATGCTTTTTCTACTTATCCCTAGTTTTACCAGTTGTAAATTAACTCAGAATAGCCCTTTGGGAGAGTTAATAAAATTATTGTATTGCATTGCATTGCATTGTATTGAATTGTATTGTACTGTACTGTACTGTACTGTACTGTACTGTACTGTACTGTACTGTACTGTACTGTACTGTACTGTACTGTACTGTACTGTACTGTACTGTACTGTACTGTACTGTACTGTACTGTACTGTACTGTACTGTACTGTACTGTACTGTACTGTACTGTACTGTACTGTACTGTACTGTATTGTATTGTATTGTATTGTATTGTATGTATGGGTTATTGACCAAGTGTGAGGTCAAGATGGCTGGATATTGGCCAAGTTCTTTTTTTGCGTGTTTATGGACCGAGACGAAGTCGAGGTCCATAAACTCGCAAAAAAAAGAACGAGGCCAATATCCAGCCATCTTGACCGAACAAACTTGGTCAATAAAGGATTTATTATATGGCTTTTGGTGAAATTTTGCATTCGGGATGCAGCGGGTAGTCCCGAGCAGGCAAGATGGCTCCATCTTGCCCGCTCGGGTAGCCAATCACAGCGCGCAATTTGGTTCATCTTGCCCGCTCACGGAGCTAGCCATATAATAATGTATTGTATTGTATTGTATTGTATTGTATTGTATTGTATTGTATTGTATTGTATTGTATTGTATTGTATTGTATTGGATTGGATTGGATTGTATTGTATTGAAGCCACCTGAAGCTGTGCACACTGAATTTCCATTTAAACTTTTCCACATTTTCTATACAGAAAGTTGATCTTTAGCAGGTTGTCAATTTTTAACACCTTTCACCGACCTTAAACTATAGCTATTAATCCTGAAGTAAGACGAGGCCAGGTGTGCGGGTAAGTTCACTTGGTTTTGAAAACGCAGTGTTAACGCGTGATATGCAGGTTCTTGTTGCAAGAATGCTGTTGACTATGATATGTAGCTTTCCCTTGTAATGATTGCTTCTGATTATTTACTCTCATATGGAGATAAAATAATACTAGACAAAGACAAATCCCTCGCCTTTTCCCGCTCTCGAGTCCCATTGTTTATTCGGCCTTGTCAATTTCTTTTTTATTCCTCCGAGTGAAGCTAAAGTAATTCAGCCAGCCATCATTACCTGCCGTAAACATTTGGAACAATGAATAATATATTGCTGCACCAGTTGTACTCTCGCTACCTCTTACGCTCCATTGTAGCTTTCACATGGCAGATTAGTCTTCTCTAACAGACCTAACAGTCTTAACGTTCACCT
This sequence comes from Platygyra sinensis, assembly GCA_019787425.1. NCBI lineage: Eukaryota > Metazoa > Cnidaria > Anthozoa > Scleractinia > Merulinidae > Platygyra > Platygyra sinensis. The sequence continues at coordinate 23,922 of JAHPZR010051294.1, read as the reverse complement.
GAATTAAAAGCTGCTTGAATTTCAGTAACTAAAATTAATTCAGGTTCTGTAACCGCCAAGAGAGAAACAATTTATAAAGGGGAAAGTAAGTGAAAAGTGAAAGACAATAGAGGACTTAGGGCTATGAAAAGCATCTCTTTTCGTTTTAACGTGACACCAATACAAAAATGCAAAAGCCAATACAAAAACAGATTCAACAGATCAAATTATTATTGTCCCCGGATTGACCACTCAGAGGGAAACTGGTAGCGATTTATACAAAGGACTCTGAGGAAATAACGGATAAATCGCCCTCCACTCGTGCAACAAAATTCAGCAACACTAGACGTAGCTATTTTTGTTTTAAATCAAACTACGCTTTATTTTATTCAGTGACGCCGTGATATTGATTACTTGTTGATTATCAATTTCCCAGCAGAAAAATATCAACTAGCAACAAGCTAACTCGAAATAGCGCCGCATGAATGTGTATTTTGTACATCATTGTATCTAGTGAACCTGTTGTCAGAGCTATCAAGTGTTTTGACGAGATAAGACACTGTTACCCTGGTAAGTAACTTAACGTGCTATACTTTAAAGAAATAAGGGCGTGACTCATTTACTCATTTACTTTATAGGTCTTGAACTGCTGAGTATGCGAGGAATACAGTACATGATATGTCAAGAAAGAACTGAACTGAATAGAATAAAGAACCGTTTTGGAATAGTTATCTTTCATCGTTGCATGATTCTCCTTACGAACAAGCATTCGCATAATGGTTTAGTTACTACTGATGTTAGTTACTACCTTTTTTTTATTTTTCTTGATCTTGACGAAGCAACCGTTAATCCTTGGTTGCAAATACAAAACACCCAATATTCCTTGAAGTTTTAAAACTGAGCTAGTATCACTGTTGCTCCATCATTTTCAGTCAACACTCGATATTCATTACTGATCCCAGCTGATAATACTGCTTTTTTATCTTCTTGAAATGAATCTTTTAACGTTAAAGTTGGCGGTTGTTGCTGCAGTAGTTGTTGTCTGTTTTGGTTTAATTTTGACAGATATTTGCCTCTTTGGCCGGCGGGAATGTTTTCCAAATCCGACAAAACTCAAAAGCAATCTGGTCGATTCTCTTGAGCGGTTGTCTTTCTTGGAGGATACAGCCACCGACAAAGATGAGAATGTGCTTGAATTACCGAAGGGATTAAACCACCATGTTTGGGAAAACAACTGTGTAAAAACCATTGAGACAATTTGCAATTTTCCAGTCTTCCCAAAAGCACCGGATAGAAGACAAGCCATTTTTCGAACCGAAATTACAGCTCCACAAAGTTCTGGAGTGGATGGACACCGACTTATCGGTTATGTGCTTCCCGATTTATCTGGCGAATATCATTTCGCTGTTGTTTCAAATGGTTTTTCTGAAGTTTGGCTCAGCCCGATAAAGAGTTGGAGGGCAGCAAAGCAAGTTGCTTACATCAACCCGCAAGATGTACCATCAACAATCAAGAAATGGGACTTTGAATCTTTAAAATCTCAGATTTCTACAAGAATTTTTTTAAAAGCGAGGAGGCAATACTTCATTGAGATAATGTATTCTGTTGGAGCTCGAAAAACAGGCGAGCACTTTCTTCAGGTCGCTTGGAAAAGACCAGGGAAGTCTATGTTTGAGATAATTGAAGACGAATCGCTTTCACTGTACGCAAATGACAGCGAGAAGGCACAGTACAAAATGTTTGACGATGAATTACCAGACGCTCATTACTGTGCCAAATATCGAAAAGGCTACACCAACAAGTACATGAGGCGAGCGATTTATCCTACCTTAAAAAATTCAGCGGTTAACAGAACGCTAAATTTTTGTTATTACAGACCGAGTTATCTTCTCGGACCTGATAATTTCCATGATCTATCTAATTTCCAGATCTATGATGGCGTGAAAAAACATGTCCTTCAAACGACAAGCTTCCCATATCCAAATATTGATGGCGTCGTAAGGGATCAAGAAGCCCATTCAGTTTTCTGGGCTGAAAATCCTTTATCAGAACAAGAAGCATGGTCTGTAGTGGAGAGATACATAGAAGCTATTGAGGAGAGTTACCCTGGGTAAGAATTTTGACATTGTTACAGTTTTGAAGTTGTCCATTCTACTAAAGATTTTCCCTCTGATTACACTCTTTTTTTTATTAAGAACCAGTACAATTTTAATAGCTCAGACTCAATGGTCTTATTTTTTCGGCCACTTCAGCCTCAAAATGTTCTTAATTTGTTCTTAAAATCCTGTGTTCTCTAATGGCTCCAAATGTGATTATACCGTACTGTACAGTACTTCACTTATGTGCTTATCAGCACATGTATCAAGTACATATAGTGTTCATTGTTTATACTCATACATGTAATCTGTTACTGTTTACACGAAAAGTGTGATAATGAAGTTTAAGAGTGATGTATATATCTGGAAGACTGTATAGTAAAGACCCTGAATTTTGAAAAGAAATGTTAGATTTACACTGTCGTCGCGGTCTGATGTTTGTTTGTTGAAGAAAATTTCAGCCTCAGATTGTTCTTAAATTGTTGCTATTTTTCGTGCGATTTCAGCCTCAATGTTCTTATTAAGTTTGTTCTTATTAAAAAAAAAGTACAGGTAATTGATGAGGTTGTTTATTTATCGTTTTATTTGGGGATTTATTAGTTTTTTGGGATTTATTAGTTTTGTTATTTGTACAGATAAGTACCTAGTTTGAGTTTTTGTTACCTTCGCTATTTGGACATCTCCATTCCGTTAATAAACCGCTATGGAACTTTCTCGAGATGTCCAGAATACTCAAGTAAAGTGCAATCAGGCGATGCACTTGATTAACGATTCCCGATGAGATTAAAAAGGAAGAAAAACGCTTGTAATCCCCTGGGTGGGGCTTGACTGCTTTGTACAATGTTCTCGATTGGCTGCAAAAGGATTCCAAACCCCATGCAACCCAATCCCGAGGTTGACCCCAACCGCTTTTGTTCTTTGTTGTTCTAAAATTCACTTTTCCTCTACAGGAAATACGAGCTGAAATCCATTTTTCGAGTTGAGAAGAAAGAAGATCGCCAAAAAGGAAGTAGATATTTTCTTGAACTTGTAGTTAAAGATCTAACCACTGGTGCGAACTATAGGTTGGCAGAATATGTATTCCTACCAAATGGTGAAAACGGCCGTTTATGTTATCCTAAGGGCCTACAGTGGGACAGGACAGCAGATGTTTATCTTATCCTCACGGCCAAGAACCTGGGTCGATGGGTTCATCATTTCATCAAGAACGTAGAACAAATTGTTCGAGAAACGAATGATGAGCATTTACATGTGGTTATTTTTGACTTTGATAGCCCCGATATTGATTTAGAACAGACTTTCAAGAGAAGCATTCTGAAGAACTACCATTTTATTACACAGCCTGGAAATTATTCTCGTACAATTTCTTTGAAAAGGGCAGTGCAGTCTATACAGAACCCTGACGCCATATTTGTCACCGTTGATCTACATCTGGATATTGGGAGTCAGCTGATTAACGACATACGCAAGGTGAGCACATAGGCACCATTTCTGCGCGGCAATACCAATATCAATCACAAGTTCAGAGAGTCACACATCTAATACATTGTAAATTGTGTTGACTTTTGAGTTTCATCTTCTCTTCAGAGCATACACTTACATTAAATTACTCAACTACACTACTATCTTTTTATTTTTCTCTCCAGCACTGTTCTAAAGGAAAGACGGTGTATGCTCCCCAAATCGTCTTTCTAAATTGCGGTGGAAGCAGCGCTTTACCCAGAGGCATTTGGTATCACTATAGTTATGGAACAATAGCAATGTACAAAGAGGACTGGGAAAGATTCGGAGGATTTTCAAAGCGTTTTGTAAACAAAGACACGTGGGGAGGCGAAGACTGGGATATAATTGACGGCGCGGTCAAGGGTGGCCTCGAAATAGAGAGAAAACGTTGTCCATGGGTCTACCATTACTATCACACCAAAGCTGGAATGTGGTCCTAAGGACACCGCTAGAGAAAAGTTACCCTAACATGCGCAGCCCTGACACAAGTTAGCTGCTTGGCGTCTCATGAAAGGATTGATTTGAACCATGACAGAATAAAATAAATTGTTATACCTCCCAACTCAAATACGTTCTTCGACTGGAGGAGAACGCGTCACGTGCCGTGGGTTAAATCTCTCTAACTTCCTAGGGCGAATAAAACTCACTAACTCCCTAGAGAAACAACAACTTGAACTTTGGACTCGCTAGTGATCACGTTGTGCACCTTGAAACCGCGGGAAATTTGTGTACCAGTCGGCCTGACGTTAAAAAGCCATTGAAGTAGGACAATGTTTCTCATTAGAGACGGCATTCATTATTCAAGAAAAGGGATTTATAGTCGCAAAAACATATCGTGCAGATTAACAAAAGGGCAAATATGAACGTTTTGTGGCGCCAAAAATGGATTGCCCACGTTCGTCAACTCGCTCGTCGATCGTCGTCACCAGGTAGGAAAGTATTTGTGTAATTTACAACAAAATATGCTGTTCCTGATCAAATCAAACTCAAAATGCTCGAGTTAAGCATTAGAAGACGCCAAAGCAACTTTAGTACTGTCTATATTTTTGTTAGCTGCGAAGAAAAAGACTGTCATTGTGATTTTTCGATAGGATAGGTTGGTTTTGGCAGCCGCTCAATTTTGCGAGTGCAGCCAGTGTATGCAATGGCGTCAAGCAAATTATTTTTTTCGGAGCTTTTTCTATTTTTGAGTCGGGAGGTATAACAAAACACTTAATGACTGGCCCCTCGGGAAACAGTGAGTTTTATTTTCCCTCGACCTCAACGTTCCCCTCGGCTTCGCCTTGGGGAACATTGAGGGTCTCGGGGAAAGAAAACTCACTGTTTCCCTTGTGGCCAGTAATTAAGTGTTTAGTACACCACAGCAGAAGAGCAGAGGTTATGATCTCGGATCACAGTTACCGTTTTCAGTTAATTTTAAGCTTTTTAAAATGATTAGTGGGAAAATAATAAAAAAAAGCCCTTGTAGGAGACGTCTATCTGAGCTGAGACTGGAGAGAGATTGGAGATTGGAGGGGGAATCGTGCTTACGTCATTGCTCATATTTTTGCCCATTTGCATACGGCTTTGCGTGCAGAAGGAAACATGATAGATGTGAATTGACTCCAGGCTGCTAAAGAGCCAATAAGCACTTAATGACTGGCCACAAGGGAAACAGTGAGGTCGAGGGAAAACAAAACTCATTGTTTCCCGAGGGGCCAGTCATTAAGTGTTTTGTTATACCTCCCAACTCAAAACTAGAAAAAGCTCCGAGTTGACGAACGTGGGCAACCCATTTTTGGCGCCAAACCAAAAGCTTGGAGACACAAAACGTTCATATCTTCCCTTTTGTTGATCTGCATGATACGTTTTTGCGACTATAAATCCCTTTTCTTGAATAATGAATGCCGTCTCTAATGAGAAATGTTGTCCTACTTCAATAACTTTTTAACATCAGGCTGACTGGTACACAATTTCCCGCGGTTTCAAGGTGCAGAACGTGATCACGTGCGAGTCCAAAGTTCAAGTTGTTGTTTCCCTAGGGAGTTAGAGAGATTTAACCCACGGCACGTGACGCGTTCTCCTCCAATCGGAGAACGTATTTGAGTTCGGAGGTATAACAATGAAACTTAATACATGGTGCAATTTGTAGCTTCGAATGTGTAACATTCAAAAAGATATTGTCTTTAAAAACTAAAAAATTTCTGGGGGGAGAAAACGATAATGAGCTCTCAGATTCTTTGTAAAATTTTGAGTTTTTAAACCGTTGTTGCGCAAAACGTATTCAATACATCAGGCTCAAATTCATTTGTTCGGAATTAGTCCTACTATGACCTTTCAATATTCAGAACTGATTTATTTGTAGCTCCATCAGAAACTAAAGTGCTTATGCTAATAAGGCAAGTACTGTAAACAAGGATTCTTCTCCAGTGCAATCAACTTCAGTGCAATCAACTCCAGAGCAATCAACTCCAGTGCAATCAACTCCAGTGCAATCAGCTCCAGTGCAATCAGCTCCAGTGCAATCAACTTCAGTGCAATCAACACCAGTGCAATCAACTCCAGCGCAATCAGCTCCAGTGCAATCAACTCCAGTGCAATCAGCTCCAGTGCAATCAACTCCAGTGCAATCAGTTCCACTGCAATCAACTCCACTGCAATCAGTTCCACTGCAATCAACTCCAGTGCAGTCAGTTCCACTGCAATTAGCTCCAGCGGAATCAGCTCCACTGCAATCAGTTCCAGTGGAATCAACTCCAGTGCAATCAACTCCAGGACAATCAAGTCTAATGCAATCAGCTCCAGTGCAATCAACTCTAGTATTAGAGGCTTTCACACGTAAACAAGTCTGCTTTTTAAATGTTCAATTGGTTAGTTTCCATAGTGTTTAATTGTTCATATAATCCAAACGTAGCATTAAAACATTAACATGAAAGATCATTTAGACGACAAAGAAAACTCTCGGTCGTTTTTGAACGCATGTGTAAGAATCCTACATGAAGGCAGGGTCTCTTGACTATTGTGAGCAGATTTAATCAATCAATTAATAACTACACATGTGCTGTTTCTTCTAACTTTTCCTGCGACAAACAGAGCACATATTTATAAACGGGGTTCCTTTAAAGTGAATCTCGACTGTTGGCGCGAGTTGACGCTAAGTTGCTCCAAATAATGCCTTAACTAAAAATTTTTCTAGACCAGGGAAACGTAATATTTCATAATAATAATACAAGGAAAAGATTTCGACTTTTAAATTTCCCGCGCGCCGCCATCTTGGATTTCATGACGTCACTGCGTTGTCCTATTCTCTCAGGCAAAAGAACCTCAGCTTTCCAACAACAGAGACAACGCAGTGACGTCATGAAATCTAAGATGGCGGTGCGCGGAAAATTTAAAAGCCAAAATATCTTCCATTTATTATTATTATTAAATGTTACATTTCCCTTGTCTAGTAAAATTTGTAATTAAGGCATTCTTTGGAGCAGCTTAGCGTCAACTCGCGCCAACAGTCGAGATTCCCTTTAAAGCATCCTTTATCTTCTGCTTTATTCCTAACTGGGGCAATTTGTTACGTCTCTGTCAGATTATGCGATGTTGTTTGATGATTACAAAAACATCAGCCGGCATGACGTGAGATGAAAAGTAGAGTTGGCCAAAATTCTCATGTGAAGGCGTTGTGCAACTGTCATTAAACCAGTTAAACTGGTAGGGAAAGTCAAAGAGCTGACGATAACGGAGAGTGAGTGAGTGAGTGAGTGAGTAGGTGAGTAAATTTTTTTTTACCCTCGGATTTTAGAGTAGCTTTATCGTAGCTGATATCACCAAGCATTACCCACCCCAACCCTCAGTATAACAACAAAAGCCAGACCACAACACCGGGAACTTCATGCTCTACTCTTTACCATAAGTGTGTGAGTTATTTTACGTCCCCTACTAACCATAACATTGAAGATGCAGGACACGGGGCCTACGGTTTATAGTCCTTATCCGAGAAGATCTGTTATTTTAAGACCCTGAGTGTTGGTCCGGTCTGGGGCTCGAACCCTCGACCTCCCGCACGGCAGTCCGGCGCTCTACCATCTGAGCTAACCAGGCGGCGGTTCAAAATCGTTTAACTGAACTAAACGGACTACTGAACACGCCTGTATCACATCGATTATTTAAGAGTGCGTTTCTTTAAGAAAATCCAAGATTGGATTTTTAAATCCGAAAGAATCCGAAAACGGATTTGCGTTTCTTTACTAGACAGATCGATCCAAGATCTTTCGGATCATGGCGCATCAAAGGAACCGAAGAATCCACTTCCAGAGTGGATTCTTTGGTTCCTTTGACGCACCATGATCCAAGAGATATTAGATTGATCTGTCTAGCAAACAAACGCAAAATCCGTTTTCGGATTCTTTCGGATTTAAAAATCCAATCTTGGATTTTCTTAAAGAAACGCATCCTAAGATACCAAAAACCAGTGGGAACGTTTTTAATGCCTTTCAGAATGTCGTGGATGAAACTGGATGGGTATTATCAATTAGACAAAGAATTCTATAGCTTGAATAACTTATTTAACAAGAGGACTTAGAAACTGTTTAACAAATCAGAAAAGCAGGCCAATGACGACAATCCTATCAAATGCGAATGACCCTGTAAGTTGGTCACATTAAGTGCAAAGATAACTCTGCAGACAATTAAATCATCTCGGAAGCTGTTTGTTTGCAAATCTGACCTTCATTGAAGGCATTGTAAGTAAATACTGTAAAACCCCTCTTTTGTTGATCATTTTGTTTATATGACCGCACCTTGGTATTTTAGTCATTACTAGTTTGACTGGGTTTGATTCGAAGGGAATTAAGGTGATTCCTCAGAAATAAAAATTACCGATGAATGTTTTTTAAACTTTCTCTAAATGTTCCCTACCAAGCACTGCTTCGAAAAATACAAAAAAAAGATAGGTCACCATCCTCGCAAAGGAGATGTGATGGGCCAATCTTGCCCCATTTATGCCTGTATCACGCGCGTTATTCATAATCGCTCAACGTTACATTTTGCGGTAGCTGGAAGCACAGTTTATCGAAGTAATACTTGGGAAAAAACTTGATAGGGTGAAAGCCTAGAGCATATGGAACAATATCATATAAAATTTGTGGAAATATCGCACCATTGAAAACGAGGTGGACGTAAAGTGAGTCGTTGTTTTCGTGGTCATAATTTGCATCCTAGAGTAACGATTTTGTGCACACTTTCAGCTATATCTTTTTTTCCTTCCGATAAATGTTTTTAATTTTTTTTAGATTAAAGAGGATAAGATGGGCAATATTATTATGCAATATAGGTCACCATGATAGAGAGCTTGATAGAAAACGAGCTTTTATTTCGCTGTCGGGCTTGCGTGTGAGAAATCTCTTACGTTGTGCACGTGCATTTGCGCGCTAATGACGCGAAAATCGTGCGCAGTAGGGATGCACAATGCAATACTGAGGAATCACCTTAAGGACGTTCGCGCGAAAATTTTTTTAACATTGATTTTCTTCTGAAAATTTTACCATTGAAAGATGATGAGTTAGTGATGTCAGAAAAGTAAAAAAATTGGGGGGTCACCCACTTCGTTTCGGAGAGAACATGCCCGGAAAAAACACCTAAATCTGAGTAAATCGGGCTTCGCTAGCGAAGAAGACCAAAGTGGCTGCAAGTCCCAAAATATTGCAATAAGATCTTTGAAGGGAAGTGTTCCCTGCCAAATATGGTTTCAATGGACCTATTAAGCGAATTTAGTCCACTGGTGAGGTTCCTAAAAGAACAAGTTCGCATTTAGCGACCATAGCTTTACGCGCTTTGCAGCCGCAAGATGGCAGGATTCCATGTCCCGTGGACAGAAATCTTGATTTTTTTTTTAACTTCGTACATTGATTTTTTGTTCGTTTTTGGACAAAGTGGAGATAATTGTGAATAAAATCTGTTTCTGAAAAGAAAAGTAGGGGTCACCGAACGTCCAAGATCGTTAAATCCAATCAAAGCTATAGAAATGGCCATCTGCCCATCATTGATCATTTTAGTACTTGGCGCGCGCGCTCGATGCATTACGTGGCATGTAAAGTTTCGTGCGCAGTAAGGATGCGCAGAAACAATTAGCGCGAACGTCCTTAAGTGGATGGATTAATTATATGGACGGACAAAAGAGGTTCCACTGTACATTAATCATCTATCTGATAGACACATAGACTAACTTATTATTCATTTATCTAACAAGCTCTAGTCCATTGAAGGTAATACAAATGTAGCAATAGAGTCCCTACGTCTTACTTTTTCCCGACGTTCGTTTGGTGGCCCTCTTTGCTTTCTGCCACATTCCTGCTTTGGTGTGATAATAATGGTAAACAGCTGGGGAGCGTTTCCGTTCTATTTCCAGGCCAGCCTTGACCGCACCGTCAATTATGTCCCAGTCCTCACCTCCCCACGTAACTTTGTTGTCGAAACGCGTTGAAAATCCTCCAAATTTCTCCCAATCTTCTTTGTAAACTGCTACTGTTCCGTAGCTATAGTAGAACCAGTGGCCGTTGGGACTGGCACTGCTTCCGCCACAGCTTAGACGAATTATTTGAGGAGCGTACAGTGTTTTCCCTTTGATGCAATGCTGAAGAGTCAATTGAAAAAAAAAAGGTAACGAAAAAATCTTTGGACAAAAAGAGTCGCACGAACACGTACATTCTTGTATGCAAGAGCACGTATGTTTATTTGCTGCATTCATGTTTGGCCATTTAAGTGGGCCACAAGTCATTCGTTGTTGCAGCCCTTTTAGTAGAATTATTGATGTTTTGGCAATTTTCGAACTTTTTTTGCTAACCAATCCAATCATAATTATATTTGGGATTTTGTCGAAAAGGTTGACTAATTAAAAAAGTGTCAACTTTTTCAAAACGTTCTGTTGGTTGGTTAAGGTTAGGCCTAACCCTAACCCAAAGTTCTTGAAACAAAACAATAGAATCTTAAGTTTAGAGAAAAACCTTAACAGGATCTTTGTGTCGGTGAGATTCAGACCAAGGTCAATATGGGGTAAACTGTAATGCAAGGACTTGTACAAACAGCAGCGGTGTGAAGACGGATCTTGTTTAGATCAGGATCATCAGTGAAAAATAAACTATAAACCAATTCAAAGGCTGACCGGACGGCTGAAAATGATAAATTTAGTACTGAACTTAAGTATTCTCGATAAATAGAGAATAATACATGGGCGCGCGGAGATATGGAATTTATCTTCGAGTGTTCACATCGATATCGAACGAGTGAGCGCAGCGAACGAGTGAGATATCGAATGTGAACACGAGAAGGTAAATTCCATATCTCCAAGCGTTTATTCTGTTTATTACATAAACATACTAATGACGACGTTTTTGACGAATTTCCGAAGATTTCCGACCGCTTTCCGAAGATTTCCGAAGATTTTCCAAAATTGTTCGGAAGGTAAGGCGAACGTTTCCGAACATTTTCCGGAGATTTTCCGAAGATTTCCGAAGATTTTCGAGGAGGCATCGATGATGTATTGATCATACAGCAACATATCTAAGTACTTTTTAAGGGATTATGGAACCATAGCAATGGTGATCATTTTAGTAACTATGGTAACCATAGTAAATGATATTTTTACATGTGAAATTATCGTAATTTTACATGTGAAAATATATGGATTTTCTCAGTGGCAGAAATCCTAATACAACACTGATGTTTATGTAATAAACTAAGATAAACAACTTTTATCTTTTTTTCGGCTTGTGAGCGGGCGGAATTCAACAAATCCGCAATCTGATTGGTTCCTGGAGCGGGCGGAATTCTCTCATACGGACCGCTACAGCGGGCGGAATCCATCGATTTGATCTATTTTCGTGAGTGAATTAGCGGTTATCGTCAATCTTTCGCCCTTTTTTCACTTCCAAAGACGATTAATCAGCGCAAGTTTACCTCTATTCACCCTTAGATGGCAAGGAAAGTTAATGTAAGTAAATTCAATTGAAGTTTTTGAAGTTGTGAGAGTTTGGTTGGTTGTTTGTTGCTCGGCGCTGTAATGGCGCGTAATCCCGTGTGTCTGTGCAATTTTAAGTAAAAACTGAGTCAATTTCAGTGGAGTTGCCCTCTGTAATCGTTGCTGCACTTCAGAGAATTACTGTGGAGTTCACTTAACGAATTTCCTCGCTATCTGCTATTCAATTTGCGGTAGAAAAGTCTAATTCAGTCGAGTGGTTCGCAATGATCGACAAAAACTGTTTTTGTAGTACAACTTCAAAATTTGAACAAAATTTCACACCTGGAAAACAATTTTGGAGACCTTAACTAGGGAACTAAATGCACTAACATAAAGTAGTTCGAAATAAATCTGTTCTTTAATACATCTTCCTTCGTATAGTATCGGATTTACTCGTTCTTTCGCTCGTTAGATTTTTTGCGAATGGTTTGTAGACGGCGCGTAAGCCGATTCAATGGCAAAGTTGCGTAAACAAACGCATTTGTAAGCCAGTTTACGGCAAGAAAAAAAAAGATAAAAATGTTATTGGCCGGCTTAGGGTCGGTCCGTATAGGGAAAAACTGTGACCTCGGGCTTGAAAATGCTGCCCTCGGCCTGCGGCCTCGGGCAGCATTTTCAAGACCTCGGTCACAGTTTTTCCCTATACGGACCTCCCAGCCGGCCAATAACATATATGTACTCATAAAACTCACTGAGTGGGAGTTTGAGCTTTGGAATCACAAGACTAACGTGGTCACGAACCAAAATACTAAATTCGAAAAGCTCTATAGAGTTAACTTATTGCACTGCATGAGACAAAGATGAAGAAGATAATAAAATATACTTTCCAATGTGAAGAAAACCGCTTTTTTATGATCGACATCGCAAAAAGTCACATTGTGACACAATGTTCTCGACCTTACTGCAGAGATGTTGAATGAAAATCAAACAATTTCCACTGCGCACAACATGTCACTGCACCTCACAGCTTGGCTAGTGATGGTGCAAGCGGCTTTCAACTTGCAATGTGACATCTTTGTGCGACAAGTTGCAAGAAAAAATGTTGCTCGTATTACTTGAGCCCTTAACGAATGTTAGGACTAATAAACAACAATCGCTTTTACCCCAGTACCGAAGTCTTACGAACTCCATCGGCTAATAAGTAGCTTTTCACCTGACTCTTAAAATGGTCAATGCTTTCTCTAGAACACCCCGGAACCACCCTCACCTGGACTATGACAATGGACAAGTTACGAAACACTTCAGCGGTCAACCCATTTACTGTATGTTACAAATATAAATGAAGAGGGCAACAAAAAGCAAACATCAAAAATGCAAACAATAATTCTAAGGTTTCTTAAGATGTATGACTAACAAATTAAATGCTGTTTTCATTGACATTCGAAGCTAAGCCCTTTCTTTTGTTCATTTCCTTACTCGGGTTTCATCGGCTATACTAACTTCCTCCTCACCGGCCCACCACCACCCCTACCACCTACAACTTACCTTACGTATGTCGTTGATTAGTTGACTTCCAATGTCAAGATGCATGTCTATGGTGACAATAATGGCATCAGGGTTTTTTATTGACTCTATCGCTTTACTAAAGGAAACTGTACGAGAATAGTTTCCAGGCTGTGTGATAAAATGGTAGTTCTTCAGAATGCTCCTCTTGAAAGTCTGTTCTAGATCAATATCGGGGCTATTAAAATCAAAAATAACCACATGTAAATGTTCATCATTCGTTTCTTGAACAATTTGTTCTACGTTCTTGATGAAATGATGAACCCATTGACCCAGGTTCTTGGCCGTGAGGATAAGATAAACATCCGCTGTCCTGTCCCACTGCAAGCTCTTGGGGTAACACAGAGAATCGTTTTTCCCTCGCGGTTGGAATACATATTCTGCCAATATATAGTTGGAGCCATCGATAAGATCTCTGACTACAAGCTCAAGAAAATATCTGCTTCCATGTCTATAATCTTCTTTCATTTCTACGCGTTTAATCGACTTCAGTTCATATTTCCTGCAGAGAAAGATGACGTCAGAAATATAACTGCTAACCGGCCCAGGCCACCAAAATTGACGGCTGGTGCACTTTTATTTTACAGTTGTGTTTGCCTAGCGTTTTGATAACAAACTTATCGTGTTGATCATTTACCTGAGGGTATTGATGCCTTTTAACGAGTAGCGCAAAGATTCCAAGACCAATTTACTAATCAAATTGCTATTTTACTTATGAGATTCGGCGTCTTTGATGATTTCAAAAATTTAGATAGTAGGTCTTTTGCAGAAAACTTTGCAACCCAATTTTTAATGTTTCGTTTAAAATATAGATTTAGGCAAAGCCTAAAAGAGGAGCTCATGATTACCATCACTGATTAAACTGGCTGGAGCGTGCGATCCTATCCAAAACCAGTACCTTGGCAACTTCCACGTGATCTCCATGAGCTCTAAACCTGAGCCCGCGCTATAGTCACGCAATACTGGTAAGTGGATACTTGCTTTGACAGCTGTTAATTAACCATAACTTGGGCGTCCAGTATCAAAGATGTGCCCGGAGAAATGATGCAACTCTCTTATTTTTGCGCTCTAGCAAAGCAAGTGGCGCCCCGACGTTGGTACGTACAGACGTAAAAACAATTTTTTAGACCGCTCGCTCCGCTTACATACCTTCGGTGCGCAGGAACTTCGCTATAAAGACAGTTTCAATAGACCATATTTGTCAGTATTCTCGGTATTGGACTGGAACTGCAATAGCTCGCAAGTGCGGCTCATGAGGAGGAAAATCATTAAAAAGAAATTAATGTCATTTGGATTTGAAAAGACTTCCCGCATCAGCCTCAGTTGCATGCTAGTTCCAGGCTTTTATCAAGTAAGAACAAGAATATGGTCTATTCAATCAAATGATCTTTCCACTCGAGAAAGCAATTTGATATATGTGTCTGTCAAGCAAAAGGAAATATTGAACAAAATTAGCTAGAAAGAAAATCAAACAAATGAAATAAAAACAACCTAACAAAGCTCAAATCAACCAACGCATGCAAAGTTATAAGAGCAATAACAGTGATATTTCCTCAAGCTTTGTCTGCAGAGATTAAAACAAAAATATTGTACTCACTGTACATACATCCTATCCATTTCGTGGAAGTATTTGTGGACAACTATCAATGATTCAGTTTCATTTAAGGGATATTGGGGACCCCGAAGAATCCATTTTCCATCTCTCTGATTGGTTACCACTCCACTAACATATTCAACAGGGTATATGTGTATTTTTTGAACGTGTCTTCTTACACCATGATATGTTTTTAAGTCACGAGGCAAATTCGCAGGATCAAGAAGATAACTTGGTTTGTATTCGCAGATCGGTAACGTCTTGTCAACTGCTGCTCTCGACAAGTAAGGAAGCGTGTCTGGCCTCATGTACTTGTTCGCAAATCGTCTCCGTAGCTTTTCACAGGCTAGTACGTCTGGCAAGTCTTCGTCGTACATTTTCAATTTAGCCTTGTCGCTATCCACTGTATACAAAGAGAAAAACTCTTTCTCAATTAGTTCAAACTCGGTTCTATCTGGTCTTTTCCAAGAGACTTCAATTAGCTGTTTGCCACTTTTCCTATCAGCTTTGACATATATAACCTCAAAAAAGTGTCTCTGTCCTGCTATCAAACTTACGGAACCCGAGATTTCGGATTTCTTTGGCCCAGGGGGCGGTTTCTTTAGCAGTGGGCTAGGCTCGATGTTAGCAATTTTCTTAGCATCCTTCCAGTTTGTGCTGGTACTGAGCCAAACTTCAGCAAAGCCATTTGATGTCACCAAGAATTGATATTCTCCTGATGCATTTGGTCGAACGTAGCCCAGTAGTCGAACGGCGCCGTCAACATTGTCAACTTTGGAGTTGATGTTAACATTCTGAACAAAATTCCTTTTATCCGGCGCCTTAGGAAAAATTGGATAATTGCATAGTTGTTTTAGGTCACTCGGACAATGCGTTTCCCAAGTATGCTTGTTCAAACCTTGGAAAATAAATCCGAGTTCGAAGTCTGCAGTGTAGTGATCTGTAACATGGCGACTCGCTAACAGCCCACTAGCTGTTCTGCGTTCAGGCTTAGGCTGATATTGTAAAGACATCACATTGGGAATGACTTCTTGACGACCAAACAGATAAACCGTGACTGATATTACCCAGAGTCCAGCCATAAGAACCGTTGTATCAAATGCTCTCAGTAGTTTCGCGCGATTCATGGTCTATTAGTTCGTAACTAATATTTGTGCCGTCAAAAGGACGCGGTGCAATCTGGGCGCCACCGGCCACATATACTTGAAGTTTCTAACCACAGGCGGTGCAAGCTCTAGCTATGAGCTCTAGCTGTGAGCTCTAGCTCTAGTTGAGTAATGGACGGAGCTAAAGGCAAACAAAAACCTGCTGGCAGACTTCCGATTAGGTTATGTATCGCTAGTTTTGACTACTGAATCATACCATCAACAATACTGAGAATTATCATAAGAAAGAACTTGGTTTATAATGTGAATGTATGCCTATGCTTTAAAATTAATAATTAACTAATTTGAGTTAGACATAACAGTGGGAAAGAAACTTTTCAATGCAAACTGATGAACTTATTTTTTGTTTGCGCTGTCACTTAATAAAAATACAATTCGAAAACCATTCAGTATATAAAGCCAAGAAATTGCTTTGTTATTGGAGAAAAAATAAGATAATTCTCCAAGGTTTAGGTCTGTGTGTTTTCCCACACTTCAGATATTCGTCGAAATACCTTGCACAAATTTACAGAGCACGGTATGGAGCCGGAATGGTGCAACTCCGCTGTCAACATATGGCGGCCGAAAAATGTGAAAACATCTGGAACTTACTTT
>JAHPZR010051294.1:0-5000 GCA_019787425.1 Platygyra sinensis | reverse complement strand
CTACATGAATAAGAATCTACACAATTCATCCAATAACTGCAGTTCGTTGACAGGTATAAACTCCTATCGCCGACCACTTGTGCAATCTGTCCTTGTAAATTCTTGAAAAAGTCCATCTTCAAAGTAGATGTGATTACAATATGTATCATTTCACGAGCATATTTATTTCTCAGACTCATTAACAATTCGGCAAGTTAAAACAAAGGAAATTAGGACTGTGAAGGAGGTTTGGATACCCGGTCTTAATTAGCATAGATTTTGACGATTTTACTTCTCCGTTTACTCCTTAGTTTTTGTTTCCAATGAGAAGATATATCAAACACTCGAGACAGTGTTTCATCAGCTATCCAAACACCTCAAATTTCGTCGAAAATACTCAGCTGCGAGTCGTATTTTCAACTCTCTTCTCGGTGTTTGAATACCCCAATGAAACACTCTCTCGTGTTTGATATATTACTTCTTATAATCCATCAAATATTTTCGCTCGCGCGCGATTGGTCTAAACAAGTCACGTGACCGAATATCCCCCAGCTAAAACTGGCCTCGAAGCTCACAGTTTTCCTCGAGCTACGCTCTCGGAAAACTGTTCGCTTCTCGGAACAGATAATGTCTGCGGACAAATATCCTAGCATATTTTCGCGCTAAATGGAGACTGTTGTCTATTTAGTATAAATTTACCGTAGTCTATCGTGAATCCGTGAATTTGATTAGCTATATTACCGTTGCTTATCTGCTGATGGTCAACAGTTACGCATCAGTGCACATCACGCATCACGTTTGAACCTGATGTAACATAATAAAACAGTTCTTTTCTACGCGTTACTTGACATTTTTTTCTTTTTATGCAATGAGACTATAAATTTATACTAAAACAATTAGACTACTCGCCCTCGTTTTCTACGAGCGATAGTCAACTCGGCTGCGCCTCGTTGACTATCTGCTCGTAGAAAACTCGGACTGGTAGTCTAATTGTTAATTAGTATATACCACACAAGTGAATAGTACTTTTCGCTCGCGCTGATTGGCTAGCTCGGAGGTGATTGCTATTCACCTCTGAGCAGCCGCAGAAAAACAAAATGGCTATTGTGGGTATATTGTCACAAAATAAAGTTACTATTTGGGCCGCTAGTTTTTCAACTTGTGTGGTATATACTAAAGCAATTATTCACCTCAGTGTCGGTGAAAGTGGTGGATATTTACCTCCACTTCGGTGAATAATTGTTAATTATAATCCATCAAATCTTTTCGCTTGCGCGCGATTGGTCTAAGCACGTCACGTAACCGAATATCGTCGCTCTCGGAAAACTGCTCGCTTCTCGGAACAGATGATGTCCAAGGACAAATATCCTAGCATATTTTCGCGCTAAATGGAGACTACTGTATATATATACACGTAGGGCGTGCACAGATAAAACCCAAACTAAACGAGCTTAACATCTGACAGCCATTAGGGTCAAGTATCCACTACTTTAATAAAATAACGTGTTTAAAGTTACCAAGTAAAGACATTTGCATACAGACAGCAAACTTTGGACCAATCCCCACATACAAACACATCAAGCCAATTAGCTTGGATGACTCATTTGGCACGCATTTAAGACAAGAGACTGGGAGAAAGCGTTTTATTATACAACTGAGAAAATTACTTCATTGTGTTTGGCTGAGAGCGGAGTTAATTTGTAGTTTGAACTGCATTATAAATTAACGCTAGCGCTTTCATTATTTTCTCAATCATACAAGAAATGAGTAGTCGTATAAAGACTCGAGCAAATAAGAATTTACAATACTCGTAATATTTGAACAATCATTTGAAATTGCACTCACCTAGCTAGACTCGTACAAATTTCAGAGTAAATCCTTAATTGAACTCGCATTCCTACGATTGCCTATACTAATAACAAGGCTAATGACTGCAATCTGGTCACACTAAGTGCAGACATGACTCTGTGATACAATTAAAGTTGTTTATTTCCAAGTTTGATCCCCACAGAAGGATTTCCAAATAAATACAGTAAACCAGTGTGTTTTGTTGTTGTTGTTGTTGTTGTTGCTTATCACGTCGACCGCACCTTACTTATTGGTTTCACTCGAAGAAGACTGCAGTCTCTACGACCTACTATTAATACAACCAGAATTAAGTGGCACGTTAAAGGGGACTCAGTCACGGCATCTTGAGTTATTTTGAACATCGAAAAAAATAACCGTTAAATTGAAGGAAACCTAAAAATAACACTTTGTAAAGATAGAAAAACATCAAGAGACGATAATAAACCATAAAGGAACAAGGATGGTTAAGGATGGAGAAGATTGACGCGGATTGCAAACAACGAATTTGAAAAGTTTTGCTAAGCTTTTCAAACGTGACTGAGCCCCTTTAATGGACGGACACGAGTTTCCATTGTACATAATTCATCTATTTTACTATCTAACAAGCTCTAGTCCACTGAAAGTGTCACAAATGTGGCAATAGAACTAATAGAGTCCCTACGTCTTACTTTTTCCCGACGTTCCTTTGGTGGCCCTCTTTGCTTTCTGCCACATTCCTGCTTTGGTGTGATAATAATGGTAAACAGCTGGGAGCGTTTCCGTTCTATTTCCAGGCCAGCCTTGACCGCACCGTCAATTATGTCCCAGTCCTCACCTCCCCACGTGACTTTGTTGTCGAAACGCGTTGAAAATCCTCCAAATTTCTCCCAATCTTCTTTGTAGACTGCTACAGTTCCATAGCTATAGTGGAACCATTGGCCGTTGGGAATGGCGCTACTTCCGTCACAACTTAAATGAACTATTTGAGGAGCGTACAGCGTTTTTCCTTTAATGCAATGCTGGAAAGTCAATTAAAAAAGAAAATGAATGACCAAATCTTCGGACAAAGAGAGTTGCAAGAAGACATACATTCTTGTATGCACGAGCACGTATGTTTACTTGCGACATCCGCATTCAGATACAGATCCTTTTCAGAAATGGCTGCTAACTTGCCAATCATATGTATTCTTTGGTGAGCACTTAAATTAGCCTGACTAGCCCTCGTTTCGTTTCTACTGAAGAACAGTTACGAATTTCAGATATTGTTAGAAGCAACATTTATTTACAAACTGTCCCCTTCGATTCAAAGAAGTTTTCCTCTTAGCCATTTATGAAAATGTTCTCTAGACCTTTAAATAGAATCACTGATCTTTTGGCCCCAATTTTCGAATTTGCCAATCCAGGCCGGCAGGCCAACGGAGGATCGTTTTTATTTTTCCATTAATCACTTAAACAATACAGTCGCGTGTTGCGTGTTTAGATAGCCCCCATTTTAAACACCTGGAGGGTTGGGAGAATTGGAGACAGTCCGAGGACGGCCCGTATTCTGTTGCCTTTACAAAATAATTTTCTCTAAAGTACAGCGAGATATCTGAAACGGCCACAACTGTGTTTTATATCTTCACGGCAACCTCTCGACCAATGAGAGATCGCGTAGTGTCCACAATCTATTTTATTAAAATTTAACATCTGGGTATTTGTCAAAAAGCTTCTTAACTAACTAAAGATAGGTTCTTCCATGCGCTCCATTTGGTTGGTGGAAGAGCTAGTCGGAATACTGGTTTGAATCTTGTCTGTCTCATTTCTGTTCAACTTCGCCCTACGGTATGCTCCTTATGCAAATATTTTATATAAGCGCAGTTGATAATATGAACCAAGTAGTTACGACCGGATAGAACTGGCAATGAATCTACTTTCAAACACGGGAATGGAGAAGAAATTTGTTTTTTAATGATGCGACTTTGGTAAAAGTCTGTGTTCACATGTTTTGCTACTTGCTAGCCGAGCAACAGGTTGGATGAAAAGCAAATCAACGTTCCTCTGTGGCACATGTCGCTCCACCTCACACATTGGCTAGTTAGAATATTAACCTTTTAGTGTGACATCTTTGCCTCACAATTTTAGCCAGTTAAGAGTTTTGCTCCGCAACAATTAACTGTTAATGATCACCATTACACCATCATTCACTTTCAAGGACCGATCCCGACTGATTAAATAACTTTTCCACATTGACTCTGACGATGACCTCTCTGCAGGTTTTTTATCCGAAACGTCTCCCAAACAGAAAGTTCCTACTGATGTGCATACATGCATGACACTTTTTGATAAGACACTGGGTTCTGAATAGACACCCTTAGGGCGGTGTACCTGCCTGTAGTTATTCCTTGAGCGTTTGAATCACACTAGCCAAGCTAAAAGCTCATTTCGTTATCCCAGATGTTTCGCGATCCTTCCTTCTGTCGCTTCCGCTGCAACTACCTAGCGTGATGTCGTGATCATTGACTTCCAATGTCAAGATGCAATGTCGATGTGACAATAATAGCATCAGGGTTTTTTATGTGACTCTATCGCTTTGGTAATGAAACTGGACGGAATAGTTTCCAGACTGTTGAGATAAATGGTAGTTCTATCAGAATCTCTCTCTGAAAGCCTGTTTCCAGATCAATATCGGGGCTACAAAGTCAAACAATAACCACAGTGTAAATGTTCATCATTACGTGTTCTTGACAGATTTGTTCTAAGCGTTCTTGGGGGGGGGGGGAATGAATGGTGAACCCATCGACCAGTTCTTGGCCGTTAGATAAGTAACATCCGCTATCCCTGTCCCACTGCAGCTCTTGTGCGTAACACAAAGAACGTTTTTCCGCTCGTGGTTGGAATACATTTCTTGCCAATATCTATTGGAGCCATCGATAAGATCTCTGACTCACAGCCAGGAAGATCTCTGCTATCCTATGTTCAGTGATCTTCTTTCTGTTTTCTACACGTTTAATGGACTGCAGTTCGTAATTCCTGCAGACAAAAGTTTATTAAAAAATATATCTTACAGACGAATCTTTCAGCTTGCGTGTTCCTGGCGTTTTCCAATAGTTTCCTCATGTTTACACTCAGTGCTAGCGAACTTAGCAAGTTAACTGTGAGGCCAACCGAAGTTCTCTGGATAGAGTCAAGAAAGGTCAATCAAATTAGATGTG
>JAHPZR010051293.1:5000-7500 GCA_019787425.1 Platygyra sinensis | reverse complement strand
TTTGCCTCTTTCGAAAGCAAACTCCACTTGTCTGTTGACTGAACAGCTTCAAACAAGCTGGAGCCAGGAAAGAAATAGCTGCAAAACAAATGGAAAAAATCCGTCACTGTGTAAAAGCGTTGTAAAGATGGTCTCTATCAAAGACGTTTTCATAATTGCATTTACGACTGTTTTGTTTACCGTTTCTAGGCTTCTTCAGCCACTGTTTCTTGGATATCTTGTCTCTTCACTGATGGCAGCTGAGTCACAACAAAGATATCTTCTTTACGTTTGTGCCTTGGCTATGTGTATTAACGCCTTTGTCGGGTCCATTAGTGTGCATCAGTTTGATTACAGATGCGAGGTGTTGGCCATCAGAATAAGCAGCGCGCTAAAAAGTTTAGTTTACTTTAAGGTAAGCAGATCATAAAATCTCCATTTAGTCGCGCAGAGACGAACAAGTTAACCTTGACGTTTGTGCTCATAGAAATGTTTTTGTGATTGAATAAGCGGGCTTTACTGTTACTGGAGAGAATCTTTGATTGTGTTGACATTATTGCAGTAAAACACTCGCCTTTTCATACGTCCACTTTCGCGCCTTACAAATGAGGGTGTTTTAAGGTCTTGTCGTATTCACTAAAGGGTATTTTAAAAATAGGAAACTGATTTCATAAGCGCCATTTTGTAGTAATAAAGTACTAAAATTAGTATAGATAATCATATGAATGCGCGTGCAGTTAAGAATTTACACGACGAGAGATATTTGAAGTTGTTTTTTTTTCAAATTTGCACGATCCTTACGTGAATTAAGTTTAAAATACAAATGTGGTTTAGGGTTGCAAACAAAAATGCTGCTGTCTTACGTAGGATATTCAATTTGAAAATAACTAAAATTTGATAACATGACTAGTGCAAATCCTTAATTGCCGAATTGTACTGTAAATTCAGTCTAGTCTGGTGTCCCCCAGAAATAGAAATTGCAGAAGTAAAATTCATTTTAAGGTCCACGTCCTCTTATGGAGAAGTCTATTGTATAGCCGATCGTTGGAGGTAACTATTTGATGCCATAAACCTCGAAATCAGACTTAGTCCTGAAGGGTTTCCGCTTAACTAGAGACCTGCTTGACAGGGGTTCATTGTATCCTAATTCAGGACAGCGACACTAAATAGAACACACACCTTGTTCACCGGCCCGTCTCTGCACATGGAGGCGGGGGGTGGAGAGGGGGAGAGGCAGATGATAACTGATCATGACACTTTCTGTTTGCAGACGTTACTTCTCAGCAAGAATTCATTACTGGAATTTACAACAGGTCGCGTCATTGACCTTATATCAAATGATGTTCAGCGCTTAGAGCAAGAAGTTCTGAAGTTGACATTCCTAGAGTTTGCTGGCCTTCCTGAACTAGTGGTGGTCTCACTGTTACTCACGTTCTTCATTGGCTGGCAGGCGCTTATGGGATTCTTTTTTCTGTGTCTCCTTGTGCCATACTTTGCGGGCTTGTCTTTTGTCAGTGCTAAGCTGCGCGTGCGCACCGCAGTAGTCTCCGACCAACGCATCTCCTTGATGAGCCAAGTAGTTTCTGGGATTCGCGCCATTAAAAGGCACGCGTGGGAAGATGGGTACCGAGAGAAAATAAGTCTTGTGCGAAGGTAGGAATTGACAGAAAATATGGCCTTTCTTTGCTCCCAAACCCCACGGAAACGCTTGCTACGCAGCTAATATATGCTTTGTCAAGCACGTATACCTTAGATATGATTCTTCAACTTAAATATATGCCGATAGTAATTAAATCCGCCAGAATCGCCTCGAGTAACTGGAAATTTTAGGAGTGCTATGGTCTGTGATGCGCCTTATCTTCAAAACGAATTCCGTGACCCCCGATTTTCTTTACGTTTCTAATATAATCTAATCATTTTCTACCTGCAGTCGAAGTTTTAAAAAAAATCTGTTCGTGGGAAATTTTGGGCACGCACCTCCTTAAGATCTAGATAGAAGAATAAAAGACCGAATATAAATGCTTTTCACTCTAGTTTGATTTCCTATGTCCCTTTCACTGAAACTCCTTCATAGTAAGGGCCTGATTACATGAGCCGGGCTGCTTCGGTGTGCCGAGATGACTTTCAGGCCGGTATTACATGAGGTGAGCCAGCCCGGCTGATCGGTTGATGGCTGATGCGATGAACCGTGGGAAACCGGAGCGAGCTTGATTTTGTATTCTCATTGGCTTAATAACCCGGGCTGGCCCGGCAAACACGATTACATGGAAAAATCTCAGCCCGGTTAGCCGGGATCCCGGCACCGCGATACCGGGATCTCGGTTAACCGGGCTAGCCCGGTTGTCATGTAATCGCGGATTTGATTTTTGTTGCATTTAACAAACGTGCCGAGATCCCGGCAAACTGACACCAGCCCGGTTAACCGGGTTAGCCCGGCTCATGTAATCAGGTCCTAAGAGAATCTTTGTCTGGCACATTAATCGCAATAGGTGACGTGTTGCTATATTGACTGCGAAAAGTT
>JAHPZR010051292.1:12500-24691 GCA_019787425.1 Platygyra sinensis | reverse complement strand
AGCCCATGAGGCCTTCGGCCTCATGGGCTATTGACTCAGAGCCCATTCGGGCTCGAGGAATAATTGTTAAATATCTGGAGTCAGCGTTCTTCTCAAGTTCTTCTCAAGTTATTCTTCTATTTTGTTGAATGTACTATAAATGAAAAATCGCACGACCTTCTCGCACAATTCGTGATTAATAGATACTCGTGATTTTGAAAATTCTCAAATTGCACTCGCCTAAAGGCTCGTGCAATTTTGAGAACTTTCAAAATCACTCGTACCTATTAATCACGAATTGTACTCGAGGTCGTGCGATTTCCTATACAAAGTCGACCGATTCTTAACGAGAAAGCAAGTCAATTTTTTTCTGCTCTACCCCAAGTATGTTTGCAAATCTACATGATCAGACGAATAAAACCACCAGAGCTTTTATTCTATAGATGCGGTGAATGTGTGTTCCTCTCGATTACTGCCATCGAAGTAAATCAAGAGAGGCAAATAAGACAAAGAGTAAAATTAAACACCCACTCAAACCCTTGGCCAGGGATGCGTAATTTTGTTAGGCACGAAGTATGTTTTTCCCAAGACGTCCATGTGCAAATACTTATTACAGTTATTTTTCAACGGCTTTCGTACATTTGTTTCGGTTTTGCATTAATTAAAGTTGTAAATAAAGCCAGCAAGATTGTGAATTTTCTAAAAAGGAATGTCGGTCCAGGGAACAAGGAAGTCTTTTCTGTCTACCCCTGGTCACCCTATTTACAGAATTGAACGAGTCCAACGTAGGGCCTCGAAATACACTTTTCCGATGTCACCTACATGTAAATACTCTGCGTACGAAGACAGACTGGCAATGCATGGGTAGTCCAGTCAGTCTTTGATCAAGGAGGTCTTATCTTTCAGAGTTCTACAAGGCTATTCATTGTCTCAATGGCCTGAACTGTAATCGGAGTTTATATTATTTAATTTTTATAGATCGTTTTCACGTGACATCATCGCTTTCTGAAATCCAAAACTAAAGCGCCACCAAAGTTTTTCTCCTCACCAGGCATAAGAGACGGTATATTTATATCTGTTTACAATTTTACAGCTCAATAGCGTGCTTCGTTTGGAAACCAGTGCATTTTGAATGCCAGAGTTATGGCAGTGCGTGACACAAAGCTACGGTTGCGTTTGTCGAAAAATATATACCTATCCCATGATTTGCAGCTGTTTTAGAAGTTAGAGCATTAGGGAAAGTGCTTATGTAAATGGTTGTTTGTAAAGTGCAGATAATCAGTCGCCTGGATCATGTGGATAGCCAAAGTAGCTTCCAGATCGAACTACTCATGTAAATTAAGACAGCCATTAGCTAGAATAATTTTTTTTTTCACTCACTCTTTACATGTTACATCATTTAAGACCATTTGAGATGAACAGCTTTGTATTGTAAAATTTTGTACATTTTTAGCAATTCGCGGTTATTCTTAAATTTACAGTTGTGGTATAATTACTTTTATATTTTATGTATGGAGAGCCGGCCCTCTATAGGGATAACCTCTGACGTTTCCTTTTATGTATTCTTTACGTTCGCTACTGACGTTCACGCGACGAGCCCAAATGACGGAAGATGTTTTAGACTTCACTATTAGACTTCCTTTAGGCAAAATTAATTTTAAAACTTCCTTCTCCTGTTGTTGGTTAAAACTAAAAGTGCTTCCGTAAACCGGAAATGTCAATCATCTCCCACCCTCAGCCTTCTCTCAGGAGTGGAGACGGAGATAAGACTGAAGGCAGGAGATGAAGCCACGACCTATAAGACTAAATAAGTCAAAATTAAGGAACAGCAACCCGAATGCTGACTTTTTCTTTCATCAGCGGAAATAATTCTCGGTTTTCACCAGTCATGTGGTTAAAACTAAAAATCGTACTCAAGGAATAAAGTCAAGAATCTGGGATACGATATATGATTGATATATTCTGAAGAACCTCGCCAAGAATCAGGCCTTTGCCGTTTTTCATTCGCGCGTTATTTGCAGAAGTGTGTCACCCAAATTTATAGAGCTTTGTATGGAGCCCCTATGTTTTTGCCCTGCTGAGGGGACAAACATGGCGGCCGTAGAATAACAGAAACATCTGCCACTGAGTTTTGCTATTGAAACGAAACATTATTGCTCCAGACACCCGACACATTGAGCTAAATGCTTCTTCTAGTGCAAGCACTGTTTAGTTGGCAAAAACTAAAGCGATAACTCATCTTTTGACCTACGCGACAGCCTTCTTGGGCCGCCATTGTCATGTCACGCAACGCAAAAGCTTGGAAATTCAAACATGCTCTTTTGCAAAAGGAAGAACCCTGTCAACCTAAACGTTGTGAAACGTCAAGTTCCTATAGGGTCTTTAATCTGATGCAACTAAAACCTCAGAAGGAAAGGTAACTTTTAATTTTGGAATATGATTACTTCACATGAAAACCGAGAATACTGAATTATTTGCCAGTCGCACGGAGTTTGTTTATTTATGATAAACCGCGGATAAACCAACCGGCGAGTGCAAATGTTTTTGATGTTAGCTGATATTTGTGTTTCCAGCTTACATGTAACACAAGCATTCGTTTTAACAATTGGCCTTAATCCTCAACATTACCAGTAAATGTGAAAATGAGATGTTTAGCACGAATTTTGAAGGTAATTCTGGTTCCCGAAACTGGAGCCGTCAAGCAATTTGTCATCAAAGGTCATCAAATCATAGTTTATTGCTTACCATAAAGCAGAAAAATCAAATAGTCCACGAAACGATATAGTGGACTTTCTTAGTTATGTTATATCTGTCCACAGGCTCGCCAAGCTCAAAATACGTTGTGTATG
This sequence comes from Platygyra sinensis, assembly GCA_019787425.1. Classification (NCBI taxonomy): domain Eukaryota; kingdom Metazoa; phylum Cnidaria; class Anthozoa; order Scleractinia; family Merulinidae; genus Platygyra; species Platygyra sinensis. The sequence continues at coordinate 21,863 of JAHPZR010051292.1, read as the reverse complement.
CGACAGCTTGTGTATACAGAGAATTGTACAGGAAAATCACCGCGCGGACCTGCTCACAAGCACATCAGGAAAGCCGAAGAGGCGAATTTTAAGGCAAATGTTTCGTTCGTCACGAGTCTCGACCGCCGAGCACACGTATTTGGAGTGAAATTTATTGGGCTTTATGGAACTGTTGGTTATATTGCGATTCGGGACTTTTCCTTTTGAGGAGAAAGCGTTTTGTGGAGTGACGTGTGGCCAGCGATGGATGGAGTGGTCTCCCTTTCCATTCTTTTAGAAGGAGGAGTAACGATTTCAAATAACTTCACTAAACGGCGTTAGAATTGCTTTAAAATCGGCACAAGAGACAAATTTGCGACATATTTGAGATAGGAAAACTTTATTTCAAATAAGATAGTTATTTGCACAATGTTTTTTACGATCGGTGATTTTCCCATTCAATTCTCTATACACAAGCTATCGCATACACCACGTATTTTGAGCTTATCTCTGTCGTATTTTGAGCTCTGTCTGTAAAACTTGAGTCGTTCACATTAAGATAATCTGTCTTCAGCAACAGACAGCTATTATCACAGGCGCAGACCGCACTCCTAATCTTTGATTACTTCCAGTTTTAAAAGTTCCTTTTTCCTGTTTTCAGATCAGTTGAAACTGAAAGTGCTCACAAACGTAACAAACTTAACTCAATCACCACAAGAGGTCGCACGGGATCCATTCTGGAAACATCCATTTCAGCAGGCAGACCGTTCAAGATGAATGAATCGCCTAAAGAACTTCTAATAAACCCAGCCCACGAGTATGATGACAAGCCGACCTCGTTGGAATCTTTTCAACTGAACGAAATCGTGAATCAAACAGAGGAATCAGGCCATTCAAGCCATGATCATTGCAACGGATACGAAGTACTGAACCCTGGGAAAGCGAAACATGCTCAAGGATCAAGTCGCGCCTTGTTCGTCCTGGTTATCATTGTGTGCTTAATATCTCTTGTGGCTCTTCTGCTGACACTACTGATGTTGGTCGGGAGAATAGGCTCCTCAAACGAAGGTCAGTGTACAGGCTAATCAGTGATGCTGCAGAGAACAAAATGTAAAATCACGGGGCAAAATTTTTATATCTGGGATGCTGAATTAAATTATGAAACAAAATTAAATATGCATTTGGACCACATTTTCACCCTGAACGCCGAGAAGCGAGTTGAAGATGAGACGTGTAGCAGAATATTTTTGACGAACTTCGAGGTGAGTTAGTTTCGGAGAAAACGGTCTTGGGTATTTGATATATCTTCTCAATGCAAACTAAGGATGAAACGAGAAATAAAATAGTACAAAGTCTCTGCTAATTAAGATATCAGTATACCCCAAATGGCCAACATGATTCGTTGGCGCCGATTTATAGTCGGGCGTTTCACTCAGATCCCAGTAAAGTATACATTTTCTAAAAGCTTAAGAATTGTACATTAAGAAGTTATATTTATTAAAATAAGAAAGGATAAGGCTTTCTGAATACAGCGCCCTATTTATATTTCCCAAAGTACACAGGTTCACTAATCAAGTTCGTTTGCGATCCGTGATACCGTGATATTTATCCCTCGCGTTCTCAACCAGTTAGGTTAAAGTCAACTCCGCGTTCTACTAGCTATTCCTCCTTTAGACCTATTTTCTCCTCAACAGACACTTATAATTACAACTTTGCTAAATTGAAAGTTAAGTAAAATTAAAAGTGAAATTAACGAATATTTGAATTTATAAAGTTCATTGGATGGTTAGTATATACCACACAAGTGAATAGTACTTTTCGCGCACGCTGATTGGCTAGCTCGGTGGTGAGGCGAGCGGAGAGGCGAGCGTGGCCCAGCGGAAGGGGACTTGTAATCCGGAGGACCCGGATTCAAATCTTCCTCCCTGCCTCTGGCTGGATTTGTCTTCGGTGGCCCGGATTCAACTCCTCCACGCCTTGTAAATAGCCAACTGGTAAGACTCCCACCAGTTGGGATTCTTAACTTGTTATGTTTAATTTGTATAATATTTGTTTGTTATACGCATTTGATCATATTCACATGGATATTTGCGCGATCTAAATGTTAATTATTATTATCATTATCATTGTTATTATTATTATTATTATTATTATTATTATTATCATTATTATTATTATTATTACTTTTATTATTAGTAGTATAGGAAATCGCACGACCTCGAGTACAGTTCGTGATTAATAGGTACGAGTGATTTTGAAAGTTCTCAAAATTGCATGAGCCTTTAGGCGAGTGCAATTTGAGAATTTTCAAAATCACGAGTACCTATTAATCACGAATTGTACGAGAAGGTTGTGTGATTTTTTTTTATAGTACATTCAGCAAAATTACGCGTCGTTTCCATGGAAACTTAATAGGTACTGCTACGGAGTACAATTTGGGATTAATTGTACTGCTCTCGACAAATCAAAATTGAGTAATTTTGTTGAGTGTACTATAATTATTGTTATTATTGTTATTATTATTATTATTATTATTATTATTATTGTTATTATTATTATCAGCCAAGTACTATTCACCTCCGAGCAACCGAAGAAAGGCAAAATGTCTTTTGTCGAGAAAGCAAAGGAGCAAACAAAATGGTCGAAGAAACCACCCGTTTCCGAATAAAAAGCCAAAAGGAGTATCGATTTTGCGGAGCTCTTTCAGAAACGTGCATTCAGCTCAACGTCATCACGTGACCCTCTATTGTACTCTACTTATTGTACTCTACTTATTCGATGCATTGCGGCTATTTCAATGGCGGCTACTACAATATGTGAAAGTAAGTTAATATACAGGATCAAAATCTTTTGACAAACTCATGATCTCTTGGTTAGTTGAGAGGGAAGGGTTCTAATGTAACTAGAACATCATTTCCTTCGTATTAAAATGGGCCTTTACCAAACCTTTGAAACTCTATAAACACGAAACGAAGGTTAATTAAATTTTGACCGTGGCCTCGCTATGCTCGATAGTATCTGGGCATTTGCTTTAAGGCTGGCGAAGTCATCACACTCTATGTGTTTCCCAAGCCTATCACTGTCATTTCGATGAATTTTCGATTTGAGTTTCGTTCGTTGCATTCTAAGTTTCGTGAGCTACCATGTCCTCATTAACTAAGGGCAAAGGTTTCAAAGCTGTGGAATTTGTTTTGACCACATCGTTGTTCTGGTGAAACAGTTTTATTTGAAATAATATCTCAGGTTGCTAAGATACTGTAATTTTTACTTTTAAGAATTAAATTAAGAAAGGATGGTGCAAGATCTATTGATAAATTTCTGTGTCAGTCGTATTAATGCCCAAGAAACCGATCGAGAGGCTAAAAACTGAAACAAGAGAATTTATTTTATTATTCATTTCTTCAAGTGCACCCTAAAGGATACTTGACACGCCTGGGCAGCTAAAAAAATGGCATTTCATTATGAACACCCTAAGTGATACCAGAATCCTTTATTTACATCTCTAAGTGAGACCGAATAGTAGCCTGCATAGCAGGCGTTTCCAAAAACTTACGTGAAGGGAACGAAACTGGGAGGGAGTGCGAAAAATAAAGAGCAGAGGCAGGGGGTGAGGCGATTCCTTTTCTCCCCACCCCTCCCCCCTTTCTTGCTCACTCCCTCCCCACTTCTCGCCAATTTTTTTGCCTACCCTAGGCCACACCTCATTTTCTCCTACCCAGGCGTACTCCTATGCTCGCCCGCTTTTTCGCTCGCTTGTTCGATCTCCGGCTGGAAAGAAATCGGCTGCTACGCAGACAAGACGACTAGCTACAACCTTGGTCACAAGGGTTGGAAATTTCATTTTTTCGCATTTTGCCCTCCCCAACCCTGTGCAATGTTGACAAAACACTTTGATCTAACGCAAGTTTGCATTTGACTATTTTCCAGCATTGAAAGGGGCAAAGAGGGTGCTGGCACTTACTCAATAGGAATTACGGTCATGAGTTCATGTTTTCGCCATTTTCCAACACAATTTGTTGGTAGTGGTGGTAGTGATGGTAGTGGCGGTAGTAGCGGTAGTAGGGCTAGTAGCGGTAGTAGCGGTAGTAGCGGTAGTAGCCGCGGGTAGTGGCGGTAGTGGCGGTAGTGACGGCAGTGGCGGCAGTGGCGGCAGTGGCAGGGTTGTTCTTTCAGGGAGCTAACAAAGCATCTCTGCTATCAATAGGAGCCCTGAGGTTATTACCTAAAATAGAATATACAATAATACCTTGCATACGGCGGCTGAGCCCGCAGTACGAACGACAGTCAAAACTTAGCTGTCCTACCGAAACGACACGATAATAGCCTTTTTCTTCGCAGGTAACAAAAATAGAGACAATGCTAAAGTTGCTTTGGCTTCTTCTAATACTTAACTTGAGAATTCCGGGTTTAGTTTGACATTGACTTCACGGACAGTAAAGTTTTTCCCGCCTGCTGAATCCTGATTGCTCAATTCAAATTTCCCGCGCGCCGACCGTATGCAAGGTAGAATATATACAAGAATAAAAAACATAAAATCTAAAAACCTAAATTTATGTACATTTACAGCGATTATTAAAAATCGTACTTCCATGATAATAAAAGGATCTCCTGGCTGTTTCGCTCCTTATTGCAGGCAGGCATTCCATATTTTTCTAAATATTTTGAGCACAAACTTCACCTCGATCAGAACGAGAAGCTTCTGCCTGATGGCTTCACTGAGGTCATAACCGGTTTCAGAATAATTCTCTCGATATAAAGTGTGGAAAAGTTTGATTTGGAAATTAAAAAAAGTGCTGATTTTTAAGCAAAAGCTCACCCTTACTTTCCTTTCTATACACTCGCACTTTATTATACAACTTTCATACACTGTACGAATTATAATTTTCTGATTGGTTGATTTGTACCTCGTGACACTGGGTTGTGACAAAACAACCTCCTTGACGTCATTATCGTAGTGTAATAGCCGTTGTGTAAATTTAACACACCACTGTCATTCAGACACCATATGGCTTCGGCTGACTTTAAGTTTGACGATTTTTGTTTGCAGTGTATTCAATTTGAAAAATAAAAATCTTAACGCACTCACTGATCGTGAATTATCGGGATTTACCTGTACTAGTTCACTAGCAATGAACTCGAAATTTTCAATACCGCATTTGGCGGCCTCGTGCGGTTCTGAAATTTCTCGTTTATTCAGTTAGTGGACTCGTGCAGGTAAATCCCGATAATTCATTTGCTGAGTGCGTTAACCTATCAATAAACTACATATCGAGTTTAAAACTTTTTGATCGGCTTCATTGTTTGAAGGAATTGTTATAAAATTTCTGTCAATATCCCAGCAGCTTTAATTCTGTCTTGACTGGATTTTAAACAAGTCATCCATTGAGGGTCTGATTTTAAGATCTGGACAATTCACATTAGATAGCACATTAAAATTGACGTGCGAATATTACACTATTTTTATGGTGAATACACTGAAACGTCCTCGTATCAGTCGACGGACCTATCAAAAACTTCAACTGAAAAAAAAATTATTCGAGCGTTACTTTGGTTGACTCTTAATCGTTGCGTCCTACTTTGCATAATAAGTGCTTACCGGGAAAACTGACGAAATGTTTGCGATTTTTAAGTTCTTTCTCATACGATAACAATTCGTTTGTCGCCTCTCCACGACACAAACTGTTTTAAAAGGGGAACATTCATAGCTGATCTCCCCCTGGTGTACTTAACAGCTAACGGGGATCTCAACTTGGCGGGAAAACCTTACGTCACGTGTCAACGCTGCTATTGTATTTTGGGACGACAGACCGGTAACACTTTTTCATGTTCAACAAAATCGATAGTGTTACAAGAACTAAAAAACCATTGAGAAGCACATTTTTTTTAAGTTTTGCATTTTTGTTAGGAAATTGAAAAAAACAGCTCTAATTTTCCAATTTTACGTTTTTAACTAAAAACGGAAAAAAATAGAAAATGCAATAAAATAGATTTCATTTCTTTTGTTGTTTAGTTTGATAAAAACAAAGAATAGTAAAACAGAAAATGCCATAAAGTGTATTCCATTTTCGCGTTCTTTTTCAGTTGTTTCGGAAAACGGAAATCGAAATTTAAAAAAATGTTGGTTTTAGCCACGAACAAGATTTTTCGAAGTTTTAGATTTATCTTAAAATTAGAGAAATATATAAAAAAGATTTATTCCTACTGACCCTTCGACAGTTTAGTTGAGTAATAGTTGCTTATTTCATTTTCTAAGAAAATTGTAAAACTGAATTGGCCAAACCTTGCACGGACCGTGTGCCAGTGTGTCTCGATTTGTTTAGGTGTTACTTCTGATTGGATGGCAAAGTGACGTGAGTTTTAAGCCAATCTAGTACCATAGTAAAGCGAAAACAAAGCAAATGCGAGTAGCTTTTATTAAGACGTTTCACAAGGAATTTGGAGACGCCGCAGGTAAGATAATGCATCCTAAAATTACATCTCAAAAAGGATCTGGCGTTCGAATCCCTTCAGTTGGTTGATTTTCATTTATGTCTTATTGACGTCACCACCAAATGACTGCTAAAAACGATCTCTTGACGAGCCCAAATAACAGCCTGAGGCGTTATAGACTTTCATATAAGACTTCTTCTACGCAATTGGATTGGGTTTGTGAAGGAATTTGTTTCAATTTCCGAGCTATGAAAGGGCCTTCACGGATGTGGTAAACTGTATCTTCAGTGTCGTCAAGAGTTCACACTGGATCTATTCTGGAAATAATCATCTTGACAGGGAGACAGTTCGCGATGAATAATTCGCGCAGAGTTCTACAGATAAACCCCGCCTATGAGGATGATGACAAGCCGCCTTCGCTCTTTCGTCTGAAAGAAATCGTGAATCAAACAGAGGAATCAGGCCATTCAAGTCATGATCATTGCAACCTATACGAAGAACTGAACCGTGGGAAGGCGAAACCTGCTCAAGGATCAAATCGCGCCTTGTTCGTCCTGGTTATCATTTTGTGCTTAATATCTCTTGTCGCTCTTCTGCTGACACTACTGATGTTGGTCGGTAAAATAGGTTCCTCAAACGAAGGTCAGTGTACAGGCTAATTGATGCTGGAGAGAACAAAATGTATAATCACAGGGCAAAACTTTGTATCCGGGATACTAAATTATCAAACAAAAAAACTGCATGCGTTTTGACCACATTTTAAACCTGAACACCGAGCAGAGAGTTAAAAATAAAACGTGTAGCGGAAATGATATTTTTGACGATCGAACTTCGAGGTGGGTAAATTTTCAAAACCGTCTTGAGTTTGATATATCTTCTCAATCCGAACTAGCTGAAGAGAATAAGGAGAAATAAAATCGTACAAAATCTCTTCTAATTAATGTGCCTATGAAATGAAAACAAAATTATTGCTGCTTATTTGAAAGGGTTTTTCAAAATAAAGAACACACTTGACGTTTTCCTGTTTGGAATATTATTTTTTTGTTTTGGAGATATTGACATTTTTGTATTATGCAAATTAAAATGACGACATCATGAGGTTTGCAACTAAAATGGCAAAATACTGAATGAAGAATATCTTTTTTAAGAACACAGCACAGTGTCCCCGGCCAGAGATCGAACCCGGTGCGCTCGATCCGGAGTCGAGCCCACTAACCATGAGGCCACCTTTTTTTAGTTAAAGTCACACATCTTTAACAAATAACACATATCATAAATTACAAATTACTACCACAAAGTAGTCTGCTATTGGTTCTCCGGTCCACTAACTGAATATACCGAAGGAGAACTTAAGGTTACTATGCACCTTCAGGGGTGTCTCGCGGGCAAGCGATGTAGCGCGTCCGGTTTAAACTGTAGATATCTAAACCCCATATCAAATTAAAGCTTGTATTTCTTATTGTAAGTGGGGTTTTGATATCACGCGTGTGATGAAGTTTACGCTTGAGTTCAAGAGAATAGTACTGTTGTAGTAGTTGTTTATAGGGAACATGCTTTTTGTAAACTGTTTTTTTTTATATGTAAGCGCATTATTAATATCGCGCGTGTGTTTGATCTTAAGTTTAAGCTTGATAGTCGATGTTGTAAGGACGTTAAATGATTCGTTTGTACAACGTGGGCAAGACTAACACGCGGACTTTAAATTTAAAATAACTCAAAATGCCGTAACAGTGACTAAATAGGGTGACAGGCCTGCATGACTCCTCTGTACGTGTGTTAGCCTTTTGTTTAGAGCTTTGCTCCCCTTCTGTATGAAATTATGGATGGCTCAAAGATTTATCTTAGTAGTGATTGTCGCTCTATCAAATGCCATTAACTCATGAGTATTTGTTTAATAATTGGGCACTGCTGGGTGGAATTGTGTAAATGAAGACAAGATCCGTGTAGGTTTTTTTTTGTTTTTCAGCGAGGGATTGTTTTCTTTCTTCATATCTTACTTCGGAGAGGACATTTTCTACAAAGTTCTTTGGGTATCCTCTCTCGATCAGGCGTTTTTAAAAATTTTTTATTTCTCTTCAAATGAAGCTTTAGAAGACTTTGTGCGTAGAGGCCTGAGTGCTTCCCCTTAACAAAACTAATAGTTGTAGCTGTTGAGTGACATGTAGAAAAATATGTATCTTGAAAGGTTTCTGTTGTTTTGAAGTGAGTTTTGATGTCAAGTACATTTTCGGATCTGAACCTTTCACCTTTGTAAGCTATGGTGTCTGAGAAAGTCGTTTCTGTTGTCCAAATTTCAGCCGTGAACTTTCTTTCTTTTTTGTGATTGTTTGCTAGCTCAATGAACATTTGTACGTTCTCGCTGCTTGCGTTCCACGTAGAAATTATGTCGTCAATATAACGTTTCGAAACGAGCGGTTTCTGTTTGCTTGTACTCAGTATTTCTGTGTCTATTTTTGCCGTGTTGGCAAAGGTGACCGTCATTTTAGTGCGCGTGCCTATGCCACTAGAATGGCGGTTTGTCTACATGTCACCCAACAGCTACAAAGTGAGGTTTTGTTAAAGGGGAAGCACTCAGGCTTCTACGCAGTGCAGTGCAGGCCTGTCGCTCTATTTATTCACGTAACATACCTTCATTAATTTTTCTTCGAGATAAAATCAGTCCGGCTTATTGCTTTTGCTTTTGTTATTTTTATTTTTAGGCTCTTACTTAGCCAAGATAAAAGCTCTTGAGAAAAATATAACAAGCCTCCAACTGGGTTTGGTAAGCAGAACCAGTTTGTAAAGCTAACCAGTTGGGTGAGAGATACCAAGCCATGTGATTACAATGAACTGTCACCTCTCTTGTCTGTAGCTAACCTTAGACTAAGAAGGTCTTTTTAGAATAGCACTGGGGTACAAATTTCTCGCGAAATGGACACAGATAGAAGTTCAAACCTATTTACAATCTAAAGATTA
>JAHPZR010051292.1:0-5000 GCA_019787425.1 Platygyra sinensis | reverse complement strand
ATGCGTATGGACAATCCTGTTGGGATATTATCAAAGAAAAAGCACTCAAAGGTCAGTGTGTGATTTTGTATGAAATGTATCTTCCACGTAGATGTAAGTTGTACAATTAACGCTTATCTGTACCTGCGTTTTATAGCCAATACTGGTTTTGTTCTAAAGAGAAGAGTCACCATAAGGATAGCCAAGGGCGCGTCCCGAAAACAATATATAGAGCTCAAGATGAAATGCCCAGACAGAACAATCAGGCTGACACAACATATAAACTCCTTTCAATTTTCATGGTGCCTTATAATTCCTACGTTTGTAGTTCACCCTGGTCTTAAAAATACTTTGGAGCCCCTGCTAACCTCACTGCAAATAACATCTCAGATTACTAGGGAATATAGATTTTTCTATTAACGACGTTCGCAGCCTATGTGTTCTCTGAGCATCCTTAACTGTGCGCGCTAACGAACAGTGACTTGGGCAGATGGCCCATTGCTATAGCTTTGCCTGGATCTTTGAAACGTTCAGGGTGGTCCCTATTTTTTTGATGAATCATTATCTCTACAAATGATTTTCTACATTTAGCGAAAAATTAAGAAAATCTATTCGATTAGAAGTTTGTAGTTTTGCAAACTGATGCACCATCGATTCGTAATTTTAGCTCTTTCGTTTATCTGTGCGGCGGTTTCAAATGCCTTTAGGGTTCAGTTTTGGGAAAACGTTGGAATTATGTGGAGCCATTACGCAACAGACCCTCTTCTACAAAATCTGATAGGTAAGATCGTTTGCGCCCGTGATTCACTTCGCTATTTTAGCTACTAAGCCCCTGTAGAATATGGTGATTAATGCGCCAATTTTTCAAAATCAGGGTAGTTTTCCACACGCCTTTATCGCTCAAACGAAGTCGGTGACCCAATTGTTTGCATTTATGACACAAGTAACCCATTATATGACTACAATAAAAATTCATAAAAAATCTATGGAATTTTCTCGCGAACTTGCTAAAGAGTTATCCTTAAAAGGATAGTGCACAGATATGTTTGTGGGTTTCTGCGTTAGAAGAACATTTATACCTTTTGATAACGTCTAAATTGGTATTTTTCTTAGCCTGGCACTAGCCTGTGTACAGCCGCCCCTTCCTCAAAAAGGGGCGGCTGTACCAGGCTACCTGGCACTGGTCTAAAGAAACTTTAATCTATATGTTTAAAAATTCCTGATTCATTCCCCGTCCTGCGCTCTCTTCTCTGAGACACTGAGTACAAAGAAATCGTAAATTTTAGTTTGGATCATTGGAAAAAAAAGTTCGAATGTTTTTCCCCCTTCCCGCAAACTATCGTCCCCATATAATGACGAAATTAAATTCACTCAAAGAAAACTGAACAGTTGGATCATACAAAAAGGAAGAAGTTCAACATGTCGGTAAGAAAAAACAGCCGATGTTTTGTCAAATTGCAATATTATATTTACGCATTCGTTTTCGAAATCTTCCTTTTCTTGCCATTCGGCTAACTAGGCCTTACGGACGTTCGCGCTAATTGTTTGCGCATCCTTACTGCGCATGCAAATTGACATGGCCACGTCGTGCATGGAGCGCGCACGCTAAGAACTGAAATGACAATGATAGGGCAGATGGCCATTGCTATAGCTTTGCTTGGATTTAACGATCTTGGACGCTCGGTGACCTCTACTTTTCTTTTCAGAAACAGATTTTATTTACAATCTGACGATTATCTCCACATTGTCCAAAAATGAACAGAAAATCAATGTGGGAAGTTAAAAAAAATTTCAAGATTTCTGTCCACGTCACGGAACATGGAATCCTGCCGCCTTGCGGCTGCAAGGGCGCGTGAAACTATGGCCGCTAAATGCGAACTTGTTCTTTAGGAAACCTCACCAGTTGACTAAATTCGCTTAATAGGTCCATTTAAACCATATTTGGCAGAGAACATTTCCCTTCAAAGCTCTAATTGCAATATTTTGGGACTTGCAGCCACTGTGGCCTTCTTCGCTAAGAAGCCCGATTTACTCAGATTTAGGGGTTCTTCCGGGCATGTTCTCTCCAAAACGAAGTCGGTGACTTCCATTTCATTTTTGTTTTTTTTTTTTTTACATTTCTGGCTCATCCTCGGTGTAAAAACCTGTGAAACTCACCGGTGACGTAAAACAAAGAATACAAAGAATTCAACATAATAGACCCAAACCCTAAACAATAGCTACAAAACAGAGAAACACCTCACAGGTTTTCATACAGATGTAAGCCCATTTCTGACATCACTACCTCATATCTTGCGATGGTAAAAACTTTCGGAGAAAAATCAATGTTAGACAATTTTTGCGCGAACGTCCTTAAATGAAATGTATCAATGTTTCAAAGATCTCAAGACAAGCAGACGCCACAGTTTCCCCAAACCAAAAACCGGTTGTTTCCAATTTGCACAGCCTTTTTCACTGGAGCGGGGGGGAGGGTTTTTTTTTCGTTTCTAATACATGTCACAACTGTTGGTGAACTTTTTTCTAAGAATACCATTTTAGATATGATTTATGTCCTCTTCCCTTCGTTATCAAATTAAAAACTATAAATCAGCACCCATGTCAATTTTTAGGTCAAAAGTCGAGCTTTGTTTGCTAGAGCGCTGTAAGAAATCGAAACCAGACGAGTCGTTGTTGGGATAAATTTTGGCCACGCAGAATGGCCGATTTATTGATTAAAGCTAATATGAAATACCTTAATAAAGAATAATAATTGTTCAGCTCTTGCAAAGGTGAGAGCAAGAGAAAAAAGGCCAGGTGCCTCATCACAAACACATAATATAAATGAGGCGGAGGAAGGGAGGAGGAAGGTCAAACTCGCTGAGTGTGTCCCGTCTGGAGACAAAGAGGACGAACTCGAGAAAAATACCACGTCTTATATCAGTCGCTGAAAGCGAGGCTAAGTAATTTTCCAGTGAAAATCGTGATTATTGCCAGTGAATTCGCTATTGTCATCGAAGACACAAGATTGTCTTGTGATGGTCCTGTAATTATTGACTAACCAGATCGTACCTTCGAACCCGTCTCAATTTATACAATTAGTTTGACCCTTCTGTGCTCCATTTCGCATTATTCTAAACTCTTGGTTGAAAATTAACTCTCCGGAAGTGTGGGTAGAAGCCGTAAACTCTTTTATTTGCCGACAAATAAAATTTAATATTTAATTTAAGTCTTTCCAATCGTTTGTAAAATAATAGTTTCAGGTTTTAATTCATAGGTAGTTTTAAAATGGCTAATAGGCCATATAGTCTTCTTTCCCCATTTCGAAATGACGACGAGCAGCTCCTGTTTATCCTTTTGTGTAGCCAACTGTTTCCTTACACGCCTTTTTTTCTTTCATTTCCACGCTCGACGAACTAGGAAAAGCAGTTGAAATTGCCCATTGGCTGACTTCATCAGGGGGAGGGGGAGGAGGATAATTCCATATTAACATTGAATACTTTTCTCGATTAGTCCATTTTTTAAGGGGGGGGGGGGGGGGGGCTGAAATAGAAAGTGCGTAGCGTCCTTCTTTTATACTAAAAATAAAGATTGAAGTTGAAATGGACGCTTCAAATCTATTTTTTAGTCGAGCTTGCCTTTACACGTAAAATGCACCTAACTCATGCAGACGGCTAGCGCTTAGCGGTCTGAGGAAGAACGTCCACTTTTCCGCTTTCTTTTTTCACGCTGCACACCACAGTAAGAAGCCTACTTTGGGGCACGTTTCTTAACTCTTACTACACAATGCTTTTACCAAAGGCCCATTATCATGGACGCGTTTCCAAGTAATTTCAGATTATGCAAACAAGACAAAACCAGAGAGAGACGAGACGAGGAGCGACCGCTGCGCAATGTTTGGTTTTTTAACAGCTTTATTGGGTACTACCACAACTAAATAACCAAGAAAAAACAAGGCAAGACCCAAAGGGGTAGGTGCAACGGGACGAAGTTCCCATGCGAGGCACCGGGGGAGGGGGGGGGCTCCCTGAATTTAAAACCCTCAAAATTGAGAAATCAACATCATACAGAACCAACCATAAGAAGAAAGTCTAAAGCTCGTGTCGTCGCTGGAATCAAAGAGTTGCTGCATCAATTTAGATTTTGTGTGACCTACTTATAGAAATTGCCTTTAGTTGGCAAGGTTTCAAAAGACCGATCAGTTTACTAAGCTATGGCAATCAGAGCTTGGAGTAAAGCGCCCATTAAGTCTCCCCCTGGTTTTTATATTGCAAAACTGAGCTTAATAACACAGGCAGTCCTTTCTCTACATTTCGAAGATGAGTTTATTACAGCTTACCTGCCGTAGCCCAAAAGACAACATGACCAGGACCACAGTTCTGCGTAAATAGTCGCTTAGCTTCTAAAAGAGAGCAAATTTCTATAAAGCTAACTTTCGCACTGCAATGTAACTTGCTCCTGATGTAGCCCATTGTTTTCAGCCCAAAAAAAGGAACAATCTAACTTCGGCTCTACAATTTCGTCAATTGAATCCTAAAACTGTTTACCATAGGTCAGCAAACATATTAGCTTTAAAACTTTCTACCACATGTGGCCTTGTACTCATGTTTTAAGAGGCATTACCTGCCCCACTGATGGATGAGTCGCCCCACCAGAATCAAGGATCTTAAAACGGGATAGAGGGCTTGCCGGTTGTTAAACTTTTTTTTTTGTTTTTTTTTTTTTTTTTTTTTTTGCTGTTGACAGACGATTTCCAATTCCGAGAAACAAAACATCGGCAAGAGAATTGAAAATAGGTAAAGATAGGAGGTACTATGCGAAGTTTAAAAACTAAGAATTTTTTTAAGAATACACAATCTAATTCGGAAGTTACGACAGGTTTATAATTTTAAAGACATGTTTCCGATGTTGCCAACAATCATCGTCAGTTTACCTAATATTTGAAAAAACCGGATGCGACCTTTATAATCTCACAACGTTCTTTTTAAGACATTTGGCCACTGCTGAAACTGAACCTTGTTTGTTCACAAAGGTTCCTTTTAATG
>JAHPZR010051290.1:10000-30181 GCA_019787425.1 Platygyra sinensis | reverse complement strand
CTGTAGTACGATTAAAATTTATTTGCTGTTATTGTGCAAATGTAAGGCTATTTGTATCCATTTAATTCATACAAACACGGTATAAATTATCAAACTGCACTATATTGTCTTTCACAATTATTTCACTGTGCATAAACAATATTTAGTGGAGCATTCTTCATTCAAATATATAATTAAAGAGCGACAATTAGAGTATAATTTCACCGGGCTGGAAGATTGGCAGGTGGCCTGTGGAGAAGTGGCCTAATGGTAGTCTGACTCTTTGTTGCCAAAAAAGACCATTTTGCCATCATCTATACTACTGGATATTGATGATTATAGTAATGACAACAAAAGTTTCATCGCTGAAGGCTCTGATAATATCCTTTGGTCTGTTTAATTCAAAAGTTATAGTAGTCATTAATTTTGTATGGATGATAATATTTGCGGATAAGTGCTGTGGATTTTTGTCATCTAAGATTAGTTGAATGAAAGATCTGTATGTTGCCCATTTGGATCAAGTTTCAATTGTTTGAACAATTGTAACATTTAATTCTCCAGACATTGCATTTTCTAATTTGAGGTCATTAAGTATTTGAATTTCCCACAGGTTGTTTCAGGAACTCCTCCCTAACTAAGCTTCCATATCCAACTGAAAATATTCTTCTGCCTCACTTAAGGACTTTCTTTGTCAAGTATATATCAGTAAGTCAGTCATAACTCTTGATCAAATGGAAAATACTGAAAGCAAATGCGGATTTTGTCTTAGCTATGTTTCATAGGCTGGTACCCAATATACCTGTAAATCAAAATAATGCATTTTCCATGAAAATATCCATTCTCCTTGTACTGTCTGAGGATCTGTGGATTTGAACCACTGCCATTCCTCTGGATTCCTCTGATAGCACTTTACATTTTTAATTTTTTAATTTTTTTTTCAATCTTACTTTATGTTAATTTTAAAATAATGAGTCCTCTGAACAAAGATAGCTATTTTTGTTATATGTACAAAGTAGGTGTTTGGGTCAAGCCTCACACAAGGCTCTGCAATGATCACTTTCATTCAAAAATTCAATAATATATAACATGGGAGCATTGTTGCAGGTATACTGGATGACTTCATTACAATTATATTTTTTACTATCCTTCACATTGTCAGTGGTGGGAGGTGCAATGGCCTCCTCCCTAGTGCACTTGTCCCCAGATCAAGCAGGCTATAAGGCTCAATCCCTGACCAGGACATTGTGTTGTGTACTTGATCAAGACACTTTACTCTCACAGTGCCTCTCAAGCTTGCTACAGCTGTATGGACTATCATGCCATCCAGGGAGCAGTAGAAGTACTCCTGGTCGCTTCATGTAAAGAAACCAGGATAAGCTCTGGCCTGATATGGGCCACTTTGCTCATACGCAGAGTTTACCTTCACCTTGTCAGTTGTGATCATTGACTTTATTACATTTAGCTGGGTCTGGAAAGTATTATCAGGATCTGGAATTTGACCAAACTATGGTGCAGGATTCCCTAACATATCTTGACAGGATTTGACTTGAAAAATTTGGCATAGGATGTGGGATGTTCTTTTTTAATGCATCTCAGGAATTTGGGAATTCATCATGACCCAAAAAAGTTTTGAAATCAACCATGGACCCTTCTTTCCTCTATGTCAGTCAAGGAATTTCAGAGAGACTGATACAAATACTTTGATCTTGTCTTAGAGGGTGTGTGCTCCATGTTTGCTATGCTGAAACTTATAGAGATGTTTACATGTAAATAGTCAAATTGCCTTAGGTGACAATTGGGGCCTCAACAGAGGTTTTACTTGTTTAAATGTTGTACAGCAGTTTAAGCCTGATTTCATATGTAATTTGTATTTGAAGGTCAAAAAAATATTTGTTATTTCTCCGTCTTTTTTGCATCTCTGCAATATTTTGCGAGCCAATAAACTTCCCAGCATCGCACTAGCCTGTCTGGCTGGTGGAAGTCGTGAGCAAGTGATTTTTTAATGACTGAGCATCTTCGATTGATCAGACTAGTGAGGCAATCTCAGATGGTGCAGAGTGTTATGCAGGACTGTCAGTACGTTTTGAGTCACCTGCTGCCTGTAAGCCCAGGAGGGGTACTCAGGATTTCAAGTGACGGGGATGATCGAAGGAGTCTTTTTGGGTTTGATATTTTTGAATCCGCGTTTTTTTTGGATATGAAAATTTGGCAAGTATTTTTTGGGTAGCTTGATTTGAGTAGGGATTTTTCTTTTTTTTTGGGGGGGGGGGGGGGGGGTATTAAAAGAATCGGTAGTGCCCTGGCTGTGTAGTTCTGAGAATAAAGTACAAACAAACGTGTTTTGCTGTTGTTCAATAGTTAACTATGGTGTCGCTTTACATCGCACATGTTATACAACAGTCTGCATTGTCTCGTGGCATTACCCCTTTCTGGAACTTTTAAGGGCCACAAAATCGGCATGGGATTTTTTCGGGGTTAAGTTTTAGTCTAGGGATTTTTTTGGGTTTTGCTGCAAGCCCTAGGGATTTTTTCGGGTTGTGACTTTTGCCTCCATTCGATCATCCCTGTCACTTGAAATCCCGAGTACCACCCCCACCCTCTCGGGCCTGGATGCAACTTGTTAGTTCAAGGCCCAAAAATAACTTACAATTACTGTTTGTCAAGACGGTTTTAAATTTTACTGTGGTGTTTTACGTTGAATTTCGTTCATTCTACATTCATTAATAGGTTGAACTAGCAAACGTGATACTTTTAATTTTTCAACGCCAACATTTGTAACTTGATACTTTTGTTTTTCTCGCAAAGTTTGTAACATGATACCCTTGTCTTCTCAAAAACATACAAAGAAGATAAGTATGGCAGGCCAAATGTAGCAATATTTAATTCATATTTTATATTCACTTCTATATTCCATGTTCAATTATTTGTTCAATATTCAACTTTTATTCAGTATTCAATGCTTCAGTTCCACTCAATTCGTCATTCGATATTCAATTATTTATTCAATGTTCAACTTTTTATTAAACATTCAATGATTTTTTCAATATTCAGCTTTTTAATTATTCAATATTTAATTAGCTATTCAATGTTCAAATTTTTTCTAACATTCAATTATTTATTCAATGTTTAACTTTTTCCCCAACATTCAATTCTTTATTCAACTTTTTATTCAACATTTAATTATTCATTCAATGTTCTACGTTTTATTTTATATTCAACTTTCTTGAGCCCTCGTTTTTTTCTGGTCAGTGACTAACCTCGTTTTCAGCGTGTACTGACCGCGTGTACTCCACTTTCGAGAAACATGGCGGCGATGGCAGCTGATGTCGAAGACTTTGATGTGGAGATTGATCTACCAAGATTTTTAAACTCTGTTCTGAAAAAAGCTGAATACATTTGTCAACGAAATGTGGAAAGGAGAATTGTGGAGCAGCATATCGTTGTTGTCGATCAGACAGTCAGTTTGCTTCGCTCACTCAGAGACTAAAAATCGATTATTGACACAGCTGACAAAGAAATGTTAAGTGATCTTTCATCAGCTTTTAACGATGTTTTTTGTGCTATGCAGCAATGTTTAGCCAATGTATCATTGTCTCCTACTTCAGCAGCCCAGAATATTTGTCCCAAACTTACAAGTGTTGAGTCCGGTAGACCAGCATTCGACATCTCTGCAGATTTGCTAGAAGATCTTCTAGGGTTAGGATTTAGTCACACTAAAATTGCCGAAATGTTAGGTTTATCTCGTTGGACCATATCAAGAAGGATCAAAGCTTACAGCTTGGATGACTTTACGACGTTTAGTAAGCTAACTGATAATTAATTAGACCAAAAAGTTGATCGCTGGGCTTAAGAGTACAAAGAAGAAGTAAGAAGATGTATAGCTCAGTTAGACCCCCAAAACAGCGCCTTGAGATAGGGGTTCTTGTTTCCCGAAGGGTATACCAGGTACCATGACCAAACTCATTGTGGCATCTAGGTGGCCACCATTCCATGAGTAGGTGGAAACTAGTCATTCGTGGTTGCATAGATGGGTTTTCAAGGCGAATTAGGTATTTGCAGTGTCATTCCAATAATCTGGCAGGAACAGTTCTTAACCTCTTTTTGAACACCGTAAGAAAAGATGGTGACCGTTGGCATTCAAGAATAAGAGTGGACAGGGGAGTTTAGAATGTCCTTGTCTGTGATGCAATGGTGCAGTTTCGAGGAGAGAGGCGAGGCAGTTTCATAGCAGGCCCATCTACCCACAATCAGCGAATTGAGCGTCTTTGGAGGGAAGTCTACTGTTGTGTTTGCCACATTAACTACTATACATTTTACGCAATGGAGGCATCTGGGCTTCTTAATGTTGAGGATCCAATTCACCTTTTCACATTGCACACAATTTTCATCCCCAGGATCAACAAAGCATTAGAAGATTTTTATGAAGCTTTCAACAATCATGCAGTGAGCACAGAGGGTAATTGGACCCCATATCAAATGTGGATGAATGGGATGATGCATAGGAATAATCCCCTTGCCCATGGAGCCCTTGATGGCGAGCCAGATGATCTTGAACTGTATGGCTATGATCCAGAGCTCCGACGAAGGGCTAGTGCTCGAAACGTCAGCTTTCGAATCTCTTTACGGTGGCCAATTCACTTTATCAACTCAGTTGACAAAACCAAATTATCCTGTAATACTCCCACCGACGCAGCACCATAGTTTCTTTAGAAACTTACCCCCTTATGATCCAGAGGGTCCTTCTCCACTAGAGGAAACTAACAATGTTGTTGCTGAACCAATAGCTTTAAATAATAGAGATTTCATGGAGTCCTATCTGTTGGATATGATTGACCCCTTGATGCAGTCTACACAGCTGGGTATTGATCTTTATACCAAAGCCCTGGACTTGGTTAGGGAGAGTATTGATCTGTTAAATGGTTTGTAGAGAAATGGTGACAGACACACCGGTCACTGTACCCTTGGTTGAGGAGAGTGAAAAACTGCACATATAAATTAAGTTGCTTACTGTGGCATTATCAAGTCAGTGCGATTTTACATGAATGAATCAATTTTCATATAAATCAAGAAAAAGAAACTGTACCTTAGTGTGAAGTAGTACCTGTCTATTAGAATAATTAGAATTTTTCAAGGAATATAACATTAAAGAGGAAAGAAATGCTTTTTTGAGGATAAATCATAGACTAATAATTATGAGGTAGCAAAAGTGTAATTTTACCATTTCACTTAATATACTCACTAATTTGAGTTGTCCATAAAAAACTGACTCATTAGTGTTCTCATGGTTCCAGCCAAAACAAAGGGTTGAATCATTTTATATTTGAGCATTGCCAAAAAGCTTACCATGCCTACTGTTCATGCCCTGACCCTAATTCTTAAGGTGGCTATTCCCACAGGAGCCAAAGGTCACGATAAGAGACTGCAAAACCAAAGCACATTACCAAGCTTGTACCACAATAGATGAGGTATCCCTGCAGCACATTTTTGTCAACAGCTGTACATCACATACATTTACTGCAACTGAATTGCTATCAATCCACTTATAGAAACTAAGTGCAATGAATCATACATGCATGCAAAGCAAGCAATCAGCGTTCAAAAACTTGTAGCTTAACTGAGAACCTTTCCTCAGTATACAAGGAGGCACATTGGTTTCAATGTGCTCCAAAAGACATTGATGTCTTCTTGGCACATGGCATGAACAAAATAATGACGAGTTCCATGGAAAAGAGACATAAAGTGACATCTGACAGACAGCAAGATTCTCCTAACAAATTGCTTGCTGCTTCCTTCAACAAAAGTAGAATTGGACTGGAGATCAAGGGTCATATTTCCCACACCACTTCAAATGATAAGTCAGCATTGCATGCAACCTCCAGAAATCCAAGAAAAAAGATACATGATAAAAATATATGTCACTCGTGTACTGTGATCAAGATGGGTGGGGGAAAGCTGGATTAAAATTACGATGAGTAGGCCATTTTGGTTGTGTCAAACAGGTTTCAGTTTTCATTGCTAAAATAAGGCTGCTACCTTCCCTTAAAATTTGTGTGCCTACTTTGTTCATTCAACTTTGTTTCAGTCTTCTAGCACTCTCCTGTTTTGAAATTTGAGATGGCACCAGGCATGCAGTACACATATAAAGAAAACAGACATCCATGATTCTTAGATTGTTTCTTTTGTGAAGGAGAATGAAAGTGCATTGCTCTGATAGATATCCTTCTTTTCACACTGCACCACCCCCTGATATCATTTCAGACACCCTTGTAAAATCACTGTACCTTTAAAATGATTGCAAAGAATCAAAGCAGTTTCACAAAATGTAATAGGAGTGAAGCTACCTGAGTTATTCCAATGAACGGAAGTAACATGCACCCCTTTCAAGCATAACATGTGATAACAGCATGGATATCACCATTAAGGTGGCCTACATGTAAATACCTTTTAATTGGGAAACACAACATTGTTCCATTTCATATACCTCAGACCTCAGTTAAAACTTTAACAATAAAACAACCAATTCTCCAGTTGCATTTCCATAAAACATAACAATGTGAGTTATATTGGTCCTCTTAAACTGTTTTCAATGCTTTCTAAAATGTTCACAAACAGTTCTATAAAAAATTGTCTTTAAATGTTCACAAAAAGTTGTCAGTCTTTGCTTTCTGTAATTGAGATAACCAATAAAACATGAACAAACTTCTATATCCTAACAATTTAAGATATTACATGTCAATACATGTAAATGACTTTGCTCGAAGTTAGCCTCATGCTCAGTGCAAATTAAGTCAAAGGTTAACCACACAGATACCTAACAGTTACGCAAGTCCAAAATAGCTGTTAGAAAAGGCAAAGTCATAAACTTCAAATAGCTCCTGTTCAGTTGGCAAAGGAAGGTCATAAGACCGTTTAAGTAGAAACAAAGTTGCACTACATGTATTAGCTGTTGGAATAAAGGACCATTTATTATTTTGAGGGGCAGCAACAAACTGAATGCAAGGTTGTAATTCAAACCCAAGAGGTGGTTCTTCATCCAGTCCAGTTGCAAACTGTAGAATGCAGCCAAGGGTGATTGAACCCCGTCTACCACCTGCACTTAATTTCTCGCACATACTTTGTGCATGCAGCATAAACATCATTTTCATACTTGCGTGCATTTGTTCCTTCCTCAGAGAATGATGGTTTGAGAAGAAAAACCAGCTGTTTTCTGGAGAGTTGGTTGGCATCGTTTGGGCGCATGAAGTGAACAAACAATGGAAGACTTTTGGCAATTTCATAAAGACCAAGTTTCATGAATCCCTTTCGAAGCTCTGCAATGCAAGGACCTGGAGGAGCGTCTGAAAACACTTGTTGGAGAATTTCTTCAGGAACAAACCGGGGTACTGGCCCATTTTGTAGAATGCTCAAGGCCATAATCATTCCCACAAACTCACATTCTTCTGCAATGAGGTCATTCAGTCCATTGCCAAAATACTTGTCCTTTATTTCTTTCAGGCACAGACGAAAAAATTCTTTCCTGGGACCCCCCGCATCATTGGCAGCTTCTCCATAGAAGGAGACTTCAAGAGTGAGCCTTGGATTTTTAATGTCATTAAGTTCTTCTTTAGCCGATTTTAAAACCTGGTACCGATCAATACACACAAAATTAGTTTCACCATCAAGTGGCTGTGAAAGAGAGGTGACATCCAAGAGACGACCCTGCAAAATGAACTTCTGAGCACACTTGAGTATCTCAACGGGGTTGCCCAGATCTCTTTCTTTGCAAACTCTTATACATTCTGCTGTAGCTGTTCTTAGATTATCAGTACTCACTTCAGTATTCAGATAATTGTTGCCACTTGCCTGGTTGACTGCAGTTGTCTCTGGGGAGAAGGATACAGGTCTTCTCTCACCATTGTTGTCTGGAATGTTTTGGGTGACTACTTGGTTGCTTTCACCAACATCATCACCATCGCAGCTACCATTATCAAGTAGAAAACTATAACCATCTTTCAATTTTATGTAAATGGCCCCTTGTCCCGCGAGAGATTCAACTTGTTTAAAAGAGGGTTGTCCTAAAAGCCGGAATGCCGGAATGCCGGAAATCAAGACCCGGAATGACTTTTCGAGAAGGCAAAAGAGCTAAATAAGGAACAGTTTCGGGAGTTCTTAAGCCCCTTATATTAAACTGTGTTTTCTCACAATATGGCCGGTCGCTATTGTCTCGCAGATCAGTTATTTTACTCACTTGATATCCCTGCAAAGATCCTGAGAAGCCACGATATATTCTACCTTGTAGAGTAGTTATTATTTAGGCTTCTAATATTTGTCCTATTTAGTATAGTAAGCATATTTATCTTCTTCCCCTTCTAACTTATTTGCGTTATACTTCCTGTTCCCATTAGGGTCATATCTTGTTTTTATTCGGGCCTCTGTCAACTCAAGACATTTGCGTAAGTTCAGGGTTAGTCGATTTCAAACCTTTGTAGTTTCTCGCGCAAGGACTCAAGAGCTAATGAACATTGAACAGAACAGAGCTTTAATGATACTTTCCATTCATTCAGTTGTACATATAAAGCCACATCGCAGTGCCATAATTCACTAGATTTCCAACACAATAACGTAACATCACACAACGGCCGACTGAAGATGAAACAAGAACGTGTTACCGCTTCTGACATTTTGAAACCGACTAGTTGATAATATTATTTAATTTGAAATAACAAAATAAACTGTAAGTTTTCCTTGGTGCATTAAACTTTCTGACCTTTTGAAACAATAACAATACAACAAGTTATGAACTACAGTAGTCCACATAGCATTAATGACTTGACTACATGTTGCTTAAAATTCCATAAGGGTGGACGGTGAGAAATCACAGGGTTATCTGATATTTACATAAATAATATACATTATTATTCATTCAAAATATTTCTCCGTTTCTGATTGGTTAAAAACACACGCATAATTCACCATAACCAGCTGCTGTTTACCAAATTTGGAAAGAATCTTCGTCATATTGAATCAATGACGTCAAAAGTGCAGCCCGCTGAAAATTATTGAACCGATGACGTCAAAAGTGCAGCCTGCCGCAGGTTATTGAACCGTTGACCGAGAAAACCTGGGGACAGGATTGTGGTTTTTTTGGTGAGCAGAAAAACAAAGAGCGAAATAGCGAAACTCCTTTAAGAACGTGGAAATATTTTGAATGAATAATAAAGCAATTATTGAATTCGGCTTTCGTAGGATATGAAGAATTCTGCAGATCTCGGAGGGTGTTATCCACCTCGGCCTTCGGCCTCTGTGGATAACACCCTCCTTGATCTGCAGAATTCTTCATATCCTACTCAGCCTCATTCAATAATTGCTAATTATTAAATAAGAAATAATAATAATTAATAGATTTCTCTTTATAAATTAAACTGTACTTTAAAGTAGCATATTTAAGTTGCTGTTTTTCTTTTGAATTTTTGAAATGTTAACAGTATTAAACAAGTTACAATCCAAAATCAAAAAGAAAAAATACGCATTTAAAGAAACGGAACGAGTTGCGTCCCCTTTAACCCCCCTCCCCCTCCCAGGATTTCTAATAGTCCACCCCTAATGATACAAGTGATTTCTTTCATCCGTTTTCAAGCATTTTACTTCATAGCAAGTTCCTCATGTGGATCGCATGATTGAGACGTCTATATTTGGTGATTCCAAATTATTTTTTCAAGGCATTTCGATGTAGATCCGACAGCTTTCCCCAGTCATCTTCGGTAATTTCGATTTGCTCGCTTGAAAAGTTGTGGTTTTCTTAATCAAACATTTCCTTTTCAATTCGTAGTAACAATTCTGTGGTTTGACAGAGTAAGTTAGCTCTCTTCCAGGCTTGCGGTACATTCTTAGCTCTTTTCGTTTCAAAACTACGTCAAACGGTGCTGGAGGTACCATTTGTGGAGTCATGGCTTGCGGCTTAGGTCGAATGGATCTGTTGCATCCGTAGCAAATGTGGATTTTCGTTCCCTCAAGCCATGTAAGTGTATACGGGACAACAGGATCTCCCGTGTTAGAAACAACGAAAGCAATACAGTAAAGTTATAATTAAAACAAAATTGCTCTCAATCAGGCAACAAACGAGTGTGATCGTGAAAACTATAGTAACCTGGATCAGCTTGCCAGTTAATGTCCGAGTTAACTATCTTAAAAAGTTTAAATCTGTGGCATTTTCAAGCTATTAATTACAAACCTATGTAAATAATAATAATAATAATAATAATAAATAAAATAATAACTTATGAAATTCACATAATAATAATAATAATAATAATAATAATATAATAATAATAATAATAATAATAATAAATGATAATTAATGATATAATTCAACA
This sequence comes from Platygyra sinensis, assembly GCA_019787425.1. Classification (NCBI taxonomy): domain Eukaryota; kingdom Metazoa; phylum Cnidaria; class Anthozoa; order Scleractinia; family Merulinidae; genus Platygyra; species Platygyra sinensis. Next base: position 19,850 of record JAHPZR010051290.1, on the reverse strand, counting down.
AATAAAAAAAAATGTTTTTCGCGTCTGACCTACAGGCTTGAAAAAAAAATTGTCATTCCGGGTTTTAGGATTTCCGGGTCTTGATTTCCGGCATTCCGGCATTCCGGGTTTCCAGGTTTCCGGCATTCCGGCTTTTAGGACAACCCTTCAAAAGAAAAACTCATCACAGTTTACTGGTTCAGTAAGTTTTCTCCTATTGGCCTTTAGGAACACAATGTCGTTGCATCCCACAGCAGGATACTTTAACTGAATTGAACCACAAAGGGCTTTTCGGCAAGATTTCCGTATAACCACTACATTTATTATGCATACAGTTCTTTGTTTAACTTAACAATAGCGCAAACAATAGCGCTCCTTTGAGACTTACTCGCTTTGGATAACTTTAAATTTTTCCATTTTTTTTCGCATACTTTTAGACTTAGTTCTTTTTTCCCAATTTTTCCGTCAAGAATACTGAAAAACGAAGCGATTTCTTGAAGACTTAGAAAACATTTTCGAAATTAAAATCTAAAGTAGGCAAAACGGAAACGTAATATCAAAATTTAGGACGCATTTAGCGTGTTTTTAAACAGAACGCAGGCTTTAAACTGCTTAAAATAATAGCGATTTCTACCATTGCGCGAGTTCAAAAATGCGTATAAAATAGTGTTTTTAAGGCCTAAGCAAAGGCTGGTTGCGGTTAGCTATAAACTGTTGATCGGGTCAGCTACTATTTTACTAATTTTGTAAATGATATCGAAGGGAAATAAAATTCCTGCTTACCTTCTTCGTGTCATTCCGCGTTTTAGCTCCTTGTTTTCCATTCCTCAAATTTAGTCTCATGCTTTGAAGCTGTGTATTTTGTTTCTTTCCTTCATGAACTGGCGATCAGATCACGAACAGTGCATGCAGGAACAATTTACGCATCTTTGGGTACTCGCATATAAGTCGGCGATGTGCTTGAATGTTTCCAAAAGGATCGTCTCCATGGTGCTGACGCCACAACCATTCCCGTAGATAGCTTTCGTAGAGATCTTTGGATATTCCTGTACGAAGGAAACTTTGTTTGACTCCACTCCATGTATTTTCAGTGCGCATTAATGCCATGCCATTGCAGTTTCCTCTCGAACATCGCGATTCGTACCCATCTCGCGATGAAGCTCGTCGTCTCCAACTCCATGCATTGCTAAAATTTTCCCGCGGACACTTCATTGACGACGCCAGCAGGTTGTGTTCCTTGCACCACTGGTTGCACTGGTCGTGATTTGCCAAAATTTTGCAGAGTTTAAAAAAATTCATTGAAGACATTGATGTGTACGTAACTAACAGTACTGCTGAAGTCGAAGGAAATAAATCATTCCTAGCCCCTTTTGTTCACCAGGGAGTCACAAATGCGATGCATGTTTTCGTGCAGTGTGCAACATGCGCTAAACACTTGAATAGGTAAATTGTCATGCAATTTTTGGGAATGCGAACGACTCAGGTAAAATATAAATTATTTTTGGAGGGGTAATTCTCAACTGAACCTCGTAGTGAAGTGGTGTAGAAGAGAGACTGGTAGGCGAGAGGTATGCTAGAGGTAAGTGCTTCGAGACCTGATAGGGTACAAGGAAAAGAAGGAAAAAAAGTGCGTAAGGAGCCTGGGTAATAAAGAGAAGAAAAAGAGAGAAGAACGGAGCTAGAGAAAGAAGGGAGTCGGCGAGAAGACAGCGCGCGATAGCCCACGACAGCACGCAATCAAATCCTCTTTTATTCATACGGTAAGTAGTAATTATCAATGCATATATTCAATACCATAGGGAGTTCGTATTGTCTTCAAAAACAAAAGAGCGCATACATAATTAATGATTCTGCATGCATAATAAATGTATGGGGTTATACGGAAATCTTTCCGGCTTTTCTTACGGCCAGCTCATTAGCTTCTAAATTAAGAGTTTCGAGACCTCTCAAGACCATGTTTTCATCGGTTAACATCCAATTTTCAGGTTTAAGATCCTCGTCGTTCTCATCATCGAAACGCATCAGAACAAATTCAAACACTTTATCTTTGGCAACTTTCGGCCTCTTTGAATTAGTAGGCGCAGAGTTGATCGGCGAGGAGGCTCGAAGGCGTTCTCGAGCACCTAAACGTGAGTACAAACCTCTGGAGGTCGACTGGTGCATCATTGCCCGGGCTCTACTGACAGCTTGACTAACCGATGTCATCCCTCCGCTTGAGCTTACAATGGTCTGAGCAGAGTTCCTAGCAGAATTGCTAGTAGCACTAGCGAGTTGTTGTACTAATTCGCTCGCCTGGTTCAAGCAGTGCGACAGTCTTCGCAAATTTTCCTCCATTTTGTGATGTTTTCTATCACGATTTGTCAGTTATGCGCGCGCAACCTTTTTCTCTTTATCACTGATCAGAAATACGAGGGCTTAAGAAAGTTGCATATAAAATAAAAAGTTGATCATTGAATAATTGAATGTTGAAAAAAAAAGTTGAATAAATAATGAAATGTAAGAAAAAAGTTGAACAATGAATAACTAATTAAATGTTGAATAAAAAAACCGAACATTGAATAAATAATTGAATATCGAATGACGAATTGAGTGGAACTAAAGCATTGAATACTGAATAAAAGTTGAATATTGACCAAATAGTTGAACATGGAATATAGAATTGAATATAAAATATATGAATTGAATATTGCTACATTTGGCCTGCCATATTATATATGCTTGTTTTTTTCATGAGAAAAATGAAATAATGTTATTAACTTATGAAAAAAATTGGAAGAGGAATGATTTTGTTTCATTCAAGAGGCAAATTTTCATATCTTCCCCTGATAAACAATTACTAATTCAATTATCAAATAGTCACGTCGTGTCTCGGAATAGCAATATTAGGTTGCCACCGATGGTGTTAACAGTAAACCAGTTCAAAATACACAATGATATCGATTATAAATACAACTGAGAAGCGTTTCAACTTGACCGATATTATATCCTACATCGGTGTATGAGTCCCTTCAAAGACTGACTAAATTTATTTGCGGTTTCCGTAAGTGCCACAGAGTCTACAGCCCGGGTCTACAGCAATATTTGAGAAGTTTCTTTTGTCACGACATTACTAACTTTAAAAATGCCGCTAGCTCGGAAATGTTTCGGGTGAATACATTTGTGAACTTCTTGTTCTCTTTCATAGGAGAAAGAATAAACAAGCGACTGAGGAGATCCATTCGTTTCACTGTTTAGAGCTTAGCAAACACGAAATAGTTTTAAAACAGCACACCGCATTTTTGAACCGAGCTAGGGATGATTCCCGTGAAAGATACGCTGTCACAAAAGCGTTTTTTGCACTAAAAGGGAGAACTGATATTACCTGAAATATGACTGCTATAGCCCGTTAAGACGAAAGTGTGGTATCGCACGCATGAATCTGAACTCGAGAACGGGTTGTATCATCCTGACAATGCTAGAGCGCATGCGTCTTACATACTGTGTTCAACCACAAGGAAAAGCACTAAACGTTTGTGTATAATGATTGTGTATGAAATATCGTTTACCTAACATATAGTTAACACTAACGCTAATCAATCTGCACATGCGCTTCGTGTAAATCGCTTTTGTTCTTAAGAGAATAGTACCACTAGGATAACCAGAGAGTATTCGAATCATTTATAGTTTTGTGATGTTATCTACGAAGAAATGTAAGTGGAGTATGTTTTACGTAGCAATCAAAGGTACTTACCCCACCCCCTCAAAACAGGGCTAATTAATTAATTGGAATTACTTAATTAAACAAACATTAAAGTTTACACCTTATTGCCTTACTGGCTTACTACATTATTGCCTTATTACCATGGTGCGTTAACGGCGTAAACCCCCCAAACCATCCCAATAGTGCACTCTGCACTGAAAATGAGCTTTTATTAAGGCTTATAGGGGAATCCTTGTTTACAATATTTGCCTCATTAGCATAAGCAATTCAGTTTCTGATGGAGCTAAAACTAAATCAGTTCTGAATATCGAAAGGTCAAAGTACGATTAACTCGGCCAATGAATGCGAGCCTGATGCATTGAATACTTTTTGTGCAACACGGGTTTAAAAACTCAAAATTTTACATAGAACGTATGAGCTCATTAGCGCTTTTGCCACCCAGAAATTTTGCAGTTCTTGATAGACTATTTCTCCTTGAATATTACACCCAAAGAGCTAAAAATTTCACCATGTACTAAGGTTTTCTAGCTCTTTAGCTGCCTGAAGTCAATTTGTATCTAACATGCTTCCTTCTTTACGCAAAGCCGTATGCAAATGAGCAAAAATGTAAACAATGACGTCAGCATGAATCCGCCTATAGCCTTGAAGTTAATTTCAGCTCATTGACATTTGGGGCTTATCAGACATCGGAGAATTCTTTATTTCGCCTGTAAGTCATCGTTTACAGGTGACTTTCTTGGATGACGGCCATCTTGCGGGAGCGAGTGAAATCTTATACCGAAGCGCAAAAATACGAAAAACCACAATAATGTTGCACTTAATTCCATCTAAAATTATATGTCTTATTTCCTCATGGAAACTGCAGTTGGTTTCAGCGGACAGTCATTTTGCCGAAGGGCAGAAGTTGAGAACTTTAACGATAAAGATAAAAGATTGAAAGAAGCCGTACAAACATCAAAATCTTACTTTACATTTTCCTTAAAGCATGAACAGAAGATACAACCAGCCTTGAGGCCACAACAATGAACCAAATCGAAGTAGCAACCAAGTGAAAACCTGCGATTGACCTTGAATTATGACAACGTTCTCTTTACATCTGTGAAAACTCACCCGAACTTTGACGCGCTGTATCATGGGAAGGGCTTCCAGCTCCCCCTGATCATGAACGGATTTTTTTTAAAACTAAAATACAAATTTTAAGGTAATTCCCTTGAAATTGTTCTACTATCAAACTTTTTTTTGAAACTTGGCATAGTTAACATTCATGATATGAACATTAAAAAAACGCAATAAAAAAATGGGGTCACCGTGCTCGTTTACGCGTCAGCAGGCTCTTAAAATGGGGTATTTTTACTGGTTGTGCGTTAAAAATTCGAATTACCTTCATACAGAAATTGGTCTCGGTTACTGGAAAGACACAAATTTTATCTTGAAAGCAAAGCTTCATTTATTCACATAGGCAGTATTGCTTCATTTAAGCCGTTTTTGATTGCCTGGTTGAGGGAATATTGCACTTTTTCGGACGGTCCCGTGGTTAGCTTGAAGTCCTCGTCTTGGCCAAAATACACCCAGTAGGGAACTATTTTCCAAAAAAAATCATGTTCTACTATCAAACTTTTTTTCTTTTTCAAACATATTCTTTATTTGACTGTTCTTAGCAAATACCTGAAAAAAAAAAAGTCGGGGGTCACCGTGCTCGTTTAAGAGAAAAGAAGCATTTATTTCGCTATCGAGCTTAGTTTGAGGGAAATCTCTTACGTTTTGCACGTGCACGCGCTCATGTGAGCGCGCTAATGACGCAAAAATCGTGCGCAGTGGAGATGCGCAATGCAATAGTAAGGAATTACCTTAAATCGCTGATGTTGATATGCCAATGTACCCACACCTGTCAAGTTTAATTTATCAAATTAAAAAAGGGAGAGATTTCATAATTCCTGGCATGGAAGTGCACACTGTCAAAGACGACCCGAAGACGTCTGAAGATTGCCGTGGACGTTCCGACGACGTTCCGAACATTTCACTTTCCCAGTTCCAGATCATTGCTAGTGCTTTTCTCCCTCTCAGTTAAATAAACTCAGTTTAGATGGACTGGTTTTTTTTTCAGTTCGAGCTCAGGCTTATTTTTTAACAATGTGAACTACACACATGTAAAGTTGGCATGGTTGGCTGTAATAATTAGATAATTAAAATTCCATGCCATTCCTGGTTTTCCGACGGTTTCATTTGCGGTCCACATCGGGGATCATTTGCTGTTCGAGATCATTTTCGGTCCAATTTGGGGATCATTTCCGGTCTTGGGATCATCTGCGGTTGGGAATCATTTGCGGCGCTGTACACATAAAAAGTATTTTTGGTATGTTTTTAATAACAAAATCGTTGCAACAGCGCTTTTTAGCGTCTCTTACCGCCTTCCACTGGTTAAGCCAAAATACAACTTAATTAATTAATTAAATTAAAGGAGAAAGGATACATTCGTGTCGCACTCCTCTGTTGTAGTTGAAGAAGGAACTTCTTTTGTTACCGTTTTTTACAGCACATTTAGTCTTTGAATACATATCAGAAATTAAATGATAAAATTGTCCACCTATGTTTTTGTATAATAATTTGTGTAACAGACCATCATGCCAAATAGAGTCGAAAGCTTTTTGAAAATCTACAAAGCAGCAGAACAATTTTCCCTTGTTTGCATTAGTCACCTATTTATCAATAAGTGTTCTTAGCGAGAAGATGTGATCTGATGTTCGGAAACCTTTAAGAAAACCGATTTGAGAGGGATGTATTAAATTGTGGTCTTGAAGGTGAGTAAGTAATCTATTATTTACACAGCGGAAAATAATTTGCCTAAGCAGCTAGTGACACAAATGCTTCTATAATTTGAAGGATCAGATTTATTCCCTGACTTGAAGATAGGACTTATAAGCCCAGTAGACCATGAATCTGGGTAGGTTCCTTTGCTAAGTATGAAGTTGAATAATTTTGTTAGAAAAGTGGTCAAACAATGAGCTCCACTTTTCAACATTTCGTTCCTTATTCGATCAAGACCAGCTGCTTTCTTATTTTTAAGCCTTTTAATTGATTGTTTAACTTCTTCCTCAGAGAAAGGTTTATCTAGACTATTAAGCTGTTATAGTGTTGTTTTTTTTGTATTTTATCTCTTTCAATATTACTTCTTGTTTCTTGAGTAGATTTGCATTTGGTTCTGAATGTAATTATTTTTGAAAATGATTATACAGTTTGCTCATAGCAACCGTCGAATCAAGTGAACTTTCTACTTGGTATGAAAGAGATTTCAGAGTGGTCCAAAAATTAAGTGGATGTCTAGTTTTAACTAGTTCATCAATTTTATTATCTCGATGTTGGAGCTTTTTAGTTCGTAATAACTGTTTGTACTGACTTCTTGTCAAGAGATATTCAAGTCGAGTCTGTTCGTCTAAAGGATTTTTATGAGTTGTAAGGGAAAGGCGATTTAAATTTTCCTGGCGCGGCTGCATTCGTTATCAAACCAAAGTTTGGAGTTACGTTTTGATTTTTTGTTCTGTTTTACAATTTTCAACGATTGTTTTGCAGCAGTTTCTAATATGCGCGCAAATTTCTCAACAATGATGTTGATATCCCCTACATGCTCGAAGTTTAAATGTTCAAAATCCTGAATGAGTTGCTTTATCTCATCGGAATTAAGTGCAGAAGTAAAAGAATCCTTAGAGTCTGCTGACCATTTGAACTGTCTTGGAAGGCTGAGGAGTTCATTTTCAAAATTTTCCTCATTATTTGTTAGAAGTGTCGAGTCAACTCTTATGCAAGTGATTAATTGGCAATGATCTGAAAAAGGTGATGGCTGACGAAGTGCCAAAGTTTCGAAAAGGTTCAGAATTTCATGGCTGACAATAATATAATCAACCGTACTAGAGCCTTGATTTCCGTAGAAGGTAATTTGTCCAAGCGAGTCACCTTTGCATCTACCATTCAAGATTCGTAAATCTAGAGATTTACACATCTCAAGAAGCTGTTTTCCTAGATCGTTAACATGAGTATCAAAACTTTTCCTGGGCCTTATCATTGTTGGTGGAGGAGAGATTCCCCCAGGTGCAAGATTACAATCATAGTTTGTAAAATCATGCTGTACACCCGTGCGGGCATTAAAGACACCTGCCAAAACTATATAATAATCCTTTTTAAAGAGGTTAATTTCATTTTCTAAATTTAGAAGAGTATCGGGGTTAAAATAAGATGAATGACTTGGTGGAAAATAACATGAGCATAATAGAATATCTTTGTCTAGCTGAAGAATATTTTTATCTATTTTTACCCATATATAGTCTAAAGCCCTGGTCAAACGGCTCATGATAGTCGATGATAGCTGAGCGCGCGCTTCCGTTTGACCACCAACTATCACGCACTATCATTGACTATCATCAACTATCATTCGGTTTGAGCTTGTTCAAATTCTTTTTATAACATAACTAAAGCAAAGCGCGCGCTCTGATTGGCTAATTCAGCATCTACTATTTGCCCATGGGTGAATGCTGCTGACGTGATCAATAACTAAAGCAGAGCGCGCGCTTTGTGATGTAGCTCAATTTGTTGCGGACAACATTTTGACCGCTGTGATGACACTTATCGTTGTCGATAAGAGTAAAGACGACGCTAAACCACATTCGATTTGTTTTTTACCACAATATCAAAGATAACGAAATTGTTTTGACAACTGAAAACACCGACTCGGACTTGAAAGTGAAAAAAATGTTTGGGAAACGAGTAATGACACGTACTCGTTGTCGGTAAGAGTACAGACCACGATAAACCACATTTCGATTTGTTTTTTACCACAATATCAACGTCAAAGAAAATGTTATTTTCAGAGCGCGAGCTGAAAAAGGCATTGCGTGACACATTGACGCGAGCAGAGTGGTATGGACTCAAAAGACTTCTGTTGACTTCTGTCTTAATGTTATGTTATAAAACAAATGGTAAACGCCATAGCGTGTACTATTGAGTTATGGTGCACTTGGGAGGTTTGCTAAGCACTCAAGAAGCTAGAGTCGCACTCGGCTATCGCCTCGTGCGACTCGTGCTTAGCAACCTCCCGCGTGCACCATTTAACAAATTGACGTCAGTTTTTTAATGCGTCTGTCCTGTTATTGATCATGAATTTCGTCATCACAATGTCAAAGTAGCTGTGGATCCACGAGGCGATAGCCGAGTGGATCCGCAGACTACTTTGACAATGTGATGACGAAATTCATTATCAATAACAGGACAGACGCATTAAAGTGAGAAGTTTCATCCCTTGTCACTTTATTATTTTCGGTGTGTGATCGGATCCTCCGAGAAATTTGCGAGTCCCAGACTTCCGTTATCTTGGTTCCAGACCTCGCACTAGCAGACCGCGCGCATATTAAAAATTCAAAATGGCGGCCGCAAAATTTGATCTTTTATTCATATTCTAAACGGATGTGAGGGCTCCCTGTGGCCCGATAGCGGTCAGAAAACATGCTGCCGCTCTCTTTCGTCGCGAAAAATTCATACTTTTACAAGTTTGTCTTACGGGAGGCCATTTGCTATTCACATTTTACGCGGAAAGAGCTCGGAACTTGCTGCTCTCGTGACTTTGCTTGCGCGACTGCCGGTGAACTATCGTCAACTATCACGAACTTCTTTGGCCGTTTGACCACTTGAATGATAGTTGGTGATAGTTGATGATAGTTAGGGGAGAATCAACTATTATCGACTATCACGCGCCGTTTGACCAGGGCTTAAACATAACGTTTGATTTATGAGGGAAAAATATGATGAAAGGGATCTTTTTACGGCCACTAAAATACCACCAGAGGATCTACCAGATATCTAAGTATTGAGTTTTCTAGGAGGGCTTAGTGCAATGATATCAAAGCCAGGTATTTCATTTACCTCCGAACCCCAGATTTCCGACATAATTGAGACATCACTATCATGAAATTGACGAATAAAATCACTGTTTTGTAATTTGTTATCGAACACTGAATTTTTACTCAACCGTTTACGTTCCAACAACTAATTTTCAAACGGTGCGAAGAACGCTCCGAAAAATGTCGATGAACGTTCATGAATATATCACTCAATGGTTATTGAGTGAGCTCTACTTAGAAGATGGATGAATTACTGAAGTTAGTAGAATTATTTACCATATTTTTG